>JAUMHM010127219.1:0-19234 GCA_032362435.1 Melikaiella ostensackeni
ATGCTCCATAGCTTGACCTCCATACAATCTCTTGAAAAAATCTCTCATACAGTCCTTCACTTTGTCCGAATCCCATAACATTTCACTATCATGATTCTTGATTCCGACTACATCAGTGCTAGAGCTACCTTTCCTAACCCTCTAATACACGTGGATACTTGTCGCACATTGAATTTTCACTGGGAGGAATGCCAACTGCACAACAAAAATGTTCCAGAACACTCAAGGATGTTGAAATACGAGTATACGTGTTTGAAGAAATCAGATCACTATTAAGTACAATCCGAAATTTTCAAAAGTCTGTGACAGATACGGAATCGGATATAGATCTGCTGCCTTACTGGCTTCACAAACTTTACACGACGTGAGCTAGTACATTCGGGAAGAAAAATTTAGTTTCTGACAAAAATAAACTGTATCGGGACAGAAAAAAAGCTCCTTATCAATTTCAGAAAAAGAAGCTCTCGTTGGCTTCAGAAATAAAGGCTTTTTTTTTACTTCGATGACAGAAAAGACAGGAAAAAGCCCAGTTTCTTGTGAATACTTCCAATTGTAAACTTCGATGCTGTCGATAGTCCTAATTCTCTTGTAGTTGACACCCGTGATTTTAGTGGTGATCAGAAGTACCTCTTAGATATATGGGATGCTATCAAGGAAGGAGCGTGTTCTGAAGATCTTGCTCGAAAAAGTTCAGGGAAATTATCGCACTCCATATGGTTGACAAGCATGAGTAGAACTCTTCGAACTGACATTGGGACAGAGAATCCATCATTTGAGTTAAGAGTTTTGATTCAATTCATCATGAGAGTATATATCCCAATGTGGTTCAAAATTAAGTGTCAGCCATGTACAAAAGATGCCCCGAAACATCTCTGGAAAAGCGTTTCTTCGAATGCGTACCAGAAGGAACATCTCGCTGAATGTTTTCGAAAAGTAATACAGAATAATGCCTACTTTGCTCACCCGGAAATTCTTCTTCTCGCTATGCTATGTGACAAACCACAGAAACTAGCAAGCTCGCGGTGTGACCAATAATTCTGCCAGACAATTAACTGAGAAATCAAAATTAAGAAAATTCTAGGTTTCTTCTTCGAAGTTTGACGCAAGAGACTACAGTGAACTCATCGACTGGAAGAAGTGAAAAATTTCGGAATAGTCATTAACGAGATCGATGAAAATTGAAAATCTCACTGAATCCACAACGAAGGACGTAACTCATCTCATGTCTAGAGACATGTTTCATCTTTCATACAATACTCATGCAGTGGAAAGGTGTGTGAAAGAAGTCACATCCGAATCTCGGCAAGCTTACTCCTCTAACGTTAGGGATGAAATCATCCGATCAAGAATGTAGAGTGGCAGAAGCTTGCTCATTTTTGAAACGAAAAATGATTTTGTTTTGAGATTGAAATAGGACCACTAAATGGAAACTAATGTCAGAAATGAACACAAAAATAGGGTATTGGCAATAGTTTGAAGAATTAATGACATTATAACAAGCAAAAATATGTTCAGACTATTCTGCTATTTAATTTTACCCAGCATATATTTGAAGAAATATATGATACTCGTATGATGGTCACATGGTTGATAAAAGTGATACAACTCTAAGAAAATATCGAGAAAATTTGATTTTTTTAATGATTTTTTTAAACATCTACATCATTTTGGCCAGATAAAAATTATTGAAAATCCTACCTCACTATACAGGCATAAATTTAGGTACACTCGAAAACATTCTTAACTTATTTAGACACTGAATACTAATTTTATTGTGGGATAAAGAGCAATATATCACTTCTAAATATTTTCTTGTAATTCAGTATCAATAAAAATGATTTTGATATCGACATTCTTCATATATTGTTGTTGTCACATATTTAAAATATATTCTCCTTAACGTATATCAGACTTGGGTAGAGTAAAAAATATTTGAATCATTTTTTGCTACTGAGCTACGTACTTTTTGCTAATGATTTTTAAAATGATACTCATAGAATTCGAACTTCTTCTAAAATGAAATTTTTAGATATAAATTTGTGATTTGAATCATATCAAAACATCCTGGTCGAGTCTTTAGTGTGGTAAATTAGATTTATGAAATACAAATATATCCCGATTATTGAACTTTTCTTGTTCTCACCGCAATTCTTGAAGATGAACACAAGTTACTTATTTTTTATCACTTTTTCAAGAGGGAATGGCTCGATTTATTTTTTTTATTACCTTTTGAAAAATTTCTGAAGACCGACATAGTTTACTCAATTTATCTTGATTTTTCGAGAGAATCTGAAGAAGAATGTGATTTTGTTAGGCTTTGCGCAATTTTCGAAGATAGGCCTAATTTACTCTGTGAAATTTTTGAAGATAATAGTGTATTCGATTTTCCTTACTCTCCACACTCATAGATATCTGCGAAATTCTTCTACAATGAGACAATCGTGGACACTTATCGTGCTTGACATTTAAACTCAAATTCCTATTCTCGCAATGTTTTTCCAAACGTCTCTCATTGTATTATTATACAACAAAACTGGCGTTTTTTTTGAAATTATTTTCCTCTAAACAATGAATTCCATAGAGCGGTTTTTCGAAATTTGTATAGATCTCGACATCCAAATAAAAATTCCAAAATGAACTCAAGGGTTCACTTTAATATTAGTTAGGTTGGACATGAATAGAAGGATAGAGGACAAAGTTTCTGGATCCAGAATTGGCTTAATTTTTATCTGGATGTCGACATCTAGAGGAAATGTCTCGAATATGGCACACCAACTCCTTTTCAATGGATTGCTGGGACTCTATGAACCGAAATTGAATGAATAATAGGTCATTCGAAAAGTTATTGAATAACCTTCCGAATGGTACGGTTGATATTTTCACATCACCAGCGGTTTCAAAGTGTGCTACACCGAATTTTCAATTACTAAAACTTACGTAATAAAACCAACATATACGCGGACACTTCGTTGGAGCTTAGACTGTCTTGCCCAATGTTGATGCTGCCACACAGGTCCAGTTGATTTTCTCAAACAATACCAAATTGCTACCGCGCAGACGCAGGGAAAAGGTCAGACTTACTGACTGAAAATTCATTCTTAATATTGACATCATTGACAAGAGATTTTTTATTGGTATAACATGAATTAAAAATGCCGTGCAGGAAAGAAATTGTGATCCCGAGTTGAAAAGCACCGGGCAATTAATAAATATATAACTCAGTTTCGAAATAACTCATGAGTTTCAAGTGATGACGGTGAGTTAAACAATATTACAACAATATACATAGTAATATGTATATATTGAATTTTAGTTTGTTAAGAACAAAGATGAGAATCTATAACACCTATGTGTTTTAATATTTATATAAGTGATCATTAGTGACAAATAATTAAAGAAACTATTCTTCAATTGCAATAAAAAATGTCAAATTCATAAGGATTTAATTTTTTCAAGATTTACGGAATTTATAGAATGTCAAAAGAAACTATAAGATTTCTGAGAATTTTTACGGATCTTGAGGGATTTCATGAATTTCAGGTGACTTAAAAAGGTTAACGTGTTTCAAAGGACTTCAAAGGATATTCAAGAGCTTAGGACATTTTGAAGGATACCTAGAAATGAAACGAGATCTCAACAACTTTGAGAGTTTTCAACGAATTTCATAGGATTTTAGCAAATATTAAAAGCTTTCAGGAGGTATCCAATGATATTTAATAATGACATCAAACAATGATATTCAAAGGACTTCAAGGGATTCCAACGGATTTCTAGGAAATTTCAAGAAATAAATGACCTTCAAATGATAAAGGGCATGTAGTAAGTTGAACATTTTTCTTCAATTTATGAGGTTCATTTAAAAAAAATAAAAACATTATTTATGCGCTCATCACAGAATTCAGAGAACAGAATATTGATCAGGCAGTTCCTGGAGAACAAGGCTCTTATCCTGAAGGAAATGTTGTGTTATTATTGGAGCATCCCGTACAGGTTGCAGAAGGTATAATTCTTGATTACAGTAATAAGAAGGCCTCACATTTCCACATATAAATGAAAATTTTAGAAGTGCATACTAATGTTAGACTTGATGATACTAAATATATGAATAATATTTAATCGATCCTTCTGAGAAACACTGAAACGTTTTCAATTTTTTGAGGTTAGGTGACCCCTGAGATGTGCCATGAAAAAAATTGAAACAGTAATTTAAGACAGGATTCTACATTGAAACTTTTTTTTTCAATTTTTTTTTTCATTTTTGGTAAGCTAATATATTTGAGATTACTCTCTGGAGATTTCAAAAAGATCCGAGCATTCTAACTGTACTTTTCCGTCCCTCGAAAGTAACAACCTGAGCGCGATAATCCGACGCGCGCGGTGACACAACTCATACCTGGCTTTGTTCGCTGGAGCAGCTGCGTGCTATTATAGTATTATAGCAAAAGACTTGGAGCAGCAGTCGTGTCTCGAAATTCAACAGAGCAACATCTCCGAGTAGCATCGCTGATAAAGCTTAAGTTAACATTTTTCATGATTTTTTACAAAAAAGCTTTGAACGCGTTTTTCTCGAAACCACGTTTTTTACGTCTTGTTAAAAAATCTCCGAAACTACCGAATCGATTGGTCTGAAATTTTTACCACATTATCTATACACATGTATCAACCGGTGGTAGCAGATTTATGTGATAATTTTCATTTTTACTATTATTTTTTTTTGCAAAAAATAAGCAAAAAAATGAGATTTTTTATTTTCTTTTTCGAATTGCCGCCATTTTGATTTTCTTGCATTTAAATGAAAAAATCTGCTACCACCGGTTGCTGTTGTCATATTGAACCTAAAACTATTTGATTTTTTTATTTCAAATGGACCGATTTCAAGATTTTCTTAACAGCGCAGAGGCTATCATGTTATGAGGCGTTGTATTCAAGTGCCATTTAAATGTATATAGAGCGCATAAAATAAACTGAAAAATTTTTTAATGTATTTTAAGAGTATATTTATCAAGCATAACAAACATTTCATCAATATCTTTCTTGATGTTCTGAAAAAAATTGACAAAAATAGCATTTTTTGCGAGTGGTCGAAGAAGAATTCTGCCTTAATTCGTTTTGCATTTTTTATACTTTGTAATTCGTTCGATTTGATTTTATTGCAATATAATTGATTGCTAGTGGTAATATTTATGAAACACAAGATCCTAATAATTCAGTTTACAGTTTGAGTGTTTATCAAGTGCTAAAATTAGATTTAGTTCTGGAAAAATTAGATAAATTGTGATGAATTCAAAGTAAAATTGAAAGCACAACTTCAAGACTTTTTATAGCCAAGTTGAAGCAGGGCCTATTCTGTAAGGAAGTATACGTAACGCAAAACAAGCAATGACAAATCATAACGGGTAACGTTGAATCAAGATTTTTGTCACACTCAGAAAGCGATTTGGTTTAATCAAAAAAGTTTTTTTGGTTGAACCACAGAATATGGCTCTTATATGGACAACAAAATATTTGGTTGGCCCGACCAATTTTTTTGGTTGTTTTAACCAAATCTTTCGGTAAATGGAGTATTTGCTTGATTCAACCAACAAAATTTGCTGGTTCAATCAATCAAATCGAAGTTTAAAAAAATAGATCTTGATTGCTAAATATTAATTATTCAATTAAAATTCCAAATTAATAAGAATAATCTTAAATATAATTAAAATATTTTCAAAATATTAAGCCCTGTTTATTTGTAAGGCCGTGACTGCGTGTACCGGAATTCTGGTACAAACAGCCAGATCTTTCCGGCACAAAAAGACAGTGCATATTTGGTTATAGTAACATAGTTTATTATTTATTTGCAGAATTATACAAAATGTTCGAATTTCGTATATTTCAATTTGATATTGAAATAAAAGATGTTCAGGGATTATATTTTTGTGGATATGTGTGATTCTCATCAAAAGCAGCAATTTCGTACCTGGATTATTAAAATATTAAAAGTGATAAAAATGTTTGTTTTTTTTCGCTTAGATATGTATGGTGTACTCCTCACAGATTTGCCAAAATCTGCAAAATCCTCTCTTAGCACAGAAGAAGCAAGATATAATATTGTTCCATTTGTCAGGTAAAAACGGTAAAATGGGTGAATTCAATCATTTGGGATTAGAAAAAGGTCAGATTGGTTGCATCGTTTCCGATCTCCAATCAAATACCAGAATTGAAGTGCAAGTTGATGTTGACGAAGTGCCACTAGTGAGATCTAGTAGTCAAGAATTCTGCCCAATACTTTGCAAAGTACATTGTAGCCCTGATGTATATGAGCCATTTGCAGTTGCTATTCATTTTAGGGACTCTAAGCTAGCAAATGTTAAGGTATTTTTCAATCAATTTGTCAGCGAAGTGAATAAATTGCAGAGAGATGGAATCGAAATCTCCGAAAGGCATTTTGATTCTGCCGTGAGTGCTTTATTTGTGACACTCCAGTACAAGCATTTCTAAAATCTACAATTGGTCATCCTGGAAAAACGCATGTGGAAGATGCACTGTCGAGAGGGAACATGTGGGAGGCAGAACTGTCTATTCTTCCATTGATGCTGAAGGAAGGACAGATGCATCGTCCAGAGCAAGGTATTTCAAGGGAAAGAAAACTCTTAAAAAGACAAGTTCCCTATGAGTTTCAACGACAGAAGCCACGCTCGACAAATTTATTTGAAAAGTCGAAGGCTACCGAACATCGATTTTTCCTTCTTTACAGTGGCCCTGTTGTTCTGCAAGATATACTTACATCAAAACTATTTAAGCACTTTTTGCTTTTATATGCAGCCTGTCGTATTTTGTGTTCTGTAAGACTGTACAGAAAATTTGCAGTTCTTGCAAAACGATACTTGAAGTATTTTTTTATTTATTTGTGTATATATTATGGTATCACCTCGCAAATTTCAAACTCATATCACCTAGCTCATCAATCGGATGATTCAATAATTATGAGTTGTACTTTGAGTAGGATAAAAGCATTTCCTTTCGAGAATTTATTTGGGAAAATGAAGAAGTGTCTTCGTACTCCAGTCCGAACATTAGCACAATTGTGTCGACTTCTTCATGAACAGAGCTTTGTAAAAAGTAAAAAAGCTCCTGTTTCACCTTTATCAGAAATTTTAGAAAAAGACACCGATAGTAATACTATAAAAATGAGATACAAATAATGTACTATACCAAATGTTTCTGCTGACAACACATTACTGATGAAAGATAAGACTGTTATCGACGTTAGGAAAGTGTCTTTGAAGCAAAATAACATTGACGTTGAAGGGAAAGTCTGGAAAAAGAGAAATTCGATTTCTACATTTCCATTGGATTCTAAGTTTTTAGACATGTATCAGTTGCAATACAGACCCTTAACTATAGCCGTTAGTTATGAGATCACTTCCGTGGAATTTTAAATTTTTTGTACATGTATACATCTTTTCGTAATAAATAATCGTATTGAATGCAAAATTTAACAACCAAATTTTTTCGCATGAGAGCTTCACGCAGATTATAAAGAGAAAGGACTTACGGACTCCTAGCTTAGTTTTTTTAGATTTTAAAATTTCCTACAAGCAACTTATTACTTTTAATTAGAGGACCGAACTATCATTTTGTTTAATCCAATCGAAAACAGGCATTTACAAGCGTTATTTCCTTTTCATACTCTTAGTAGATTCAGAATTAAAATAAATCAAAAAAGAAATCACATATTTTCATATGGAATAAACTTTATAACATTTCGTACACTCCTGAAACCATAGCACGCATGCGTTAGGGATGAAGCGGCTAAGACAGTGCGCATGCCGCGCCAAAGGGGCAAGACGCAAGTACGTACGCAACAAGGAAGCAGCCAGGAAGTAGTAACCAGTTATTTTAGGCTTACAAGTTGTACGTGCGACCGCTGTCCGTGAAAGGCTCGTGTTTGTCGATAAGAATTATTGTGAACCAATATCAAAATCAAGGGAAAGAAAGAGCGATATCTAAGGCGAAATGAGTGGATGTTTGAATCTGTGTTATCATACTTTAAATTTTCTCAAATAGATAATCATTTCATTCTTACAAATGTTCAATTTGTCAAAAGCTTCAATCACTTGTCAATGTTATAGTGAAAATTATTACAAAATTTTTGGTGATCGAATTGACTTTGGGGTCCAATGATTGAATTTAATTCAAATTGCTTTAGACGTTTCGGCACAGAATAGTGGCCCTCTTCAGTGAATTTTATTTCTGAAAAAAGTACAAGTAAGGGTACTTATAATACTAAATATGTCTACAAAATTATTACTTTGATGAATTTAGTTCTTTGACTGACTTTGGTAGGACGAAAATCATTTGAAGAATTGATTAATTAGAGACGAAGTGTGATTTGAAGTTGAGAAGGAATTGAGCGCGATTGAAATGGATACAAATTGTGGCGGAGGGATGATGAAAATTACAAAATTTGTTACGGCATAAAAATTTCTATGAATATTCCGATTATTTTATATTTTTATTTGTGTATATCATAAGGATATCTAGTATTTTTTTCACATCTTCAAATTTCATAATGTCCCTTCCTCTCATTTTGTATTTTGATAGCCTTCAAAGCCTTTCTTCGAGATATTTGTACAACGCCTAGTTTGATTCTTTTGTGCTATTATCTTTATGGTAGAAACGTGCTTCTCTCTTACTTTTGTTAAATAGTCCCCTAAAGCTTTGAACATCTGTCTCCGAAATTAGTATTTTCAAAATTGTAAGGTTCTATGTTAATCCTCTCAATGGCTTTATTGGCGGTCAGCTTCCTCATCTGTTTTCTTCGAATTGTGATAATTTTCGCCGAGGTCTCCTGAGGACCTTAAGTCTTCTACCTAGCTTCTCCTATCCACCCCATTGCAATGGGTCTGCCCCAACAATCCCTCCCACGCCAAAATTTTCCATTTCTTCCAAACTTAAAATACCCCTAAGCTCTCGTACCTCCATGTACCCTCGAAGCACGATTTGTCGTCAGATAAAAACCAGCTTACGGTAGAGCAACAAGTTCTGTATTTCGACCCGAAAATTGTTTGTACAGATTACACCTACTTTTCGGACTTGTATTTTTCCCTTCCGTTCGGTTCCACCAAATCGTTATCATCTCGTCATTACTTCACTAATTTACAGACCATTTTGTTTCCGTTGAATTACCCACACAAGTGTAATTGATTAACATCCTGATATATTCAAAATATATACCACATGAAATTTACAATTTGTGTTTCGTTGTTTTATTCCGCTGAATTCGGGGTAGTACGAATCGAACTCCAAAAAACTCCTGTTGAACTAAACGCGAGAGTAACAAATCTTATAAATAATAATTTCTCTGGATGCAACAATTTTTCTTTGGTTGACTTCAGTAATTTAAAAAAAAAACATTCATTTAACTCAATTAAAAATTGGAGTTACTTTCGAGTGGTTGAAGTTAACGTAAATTATGACGAAGAAATGGTAACAATTGTGAAGTATTATAAAATTATTTTTTTGAGTCGATAATTGTTGCTTGATTGACTTTGGTAGCTTTAGAAATTTAGAACTAATGACGAGTTGTTTCATTGAATACAAATGTGACGAAGAGATGATCAAAAGTCGTAGTCTGAAAATTGTTTGTGAAAGATTGTGATGCATTAAAAATATTCACAAGGTTACAAAAG
The DNA here is from genome assembly GCA_032362435.1 of Melikaiella ostensackeni. Taxonomy (NCBI): domain Eukaryota; kingdom Metazoa; phylum Arthropoda; class Insecta; order Hymenoptera; family Cynipidae; genus Melikaiella; species Melikaiella ostensackeni. The sequence goes on from JAUMHM010127219.1 coordinate 9,675, forward strand.
TTCACTCTATTATTCAAACTATTATTAAACTGTTAGCTTTTATTATTAATTGCAACTATTCATGGCTCATGAGGTAATGTATTATTCACATTAAATATGTTCATATATACATTGTAACCCTCTAGTTACATGCTAGGCCTGTCCATAGGTAACCTCGTATTACATACGTAAACACACTTTTGACTGCCTGTGAACCGGGATATTTGAAAACGCGCATGTACAAGAGTCCTCACTCATATTGCAAAACTAGGAGTGGGAGTGCAAGTCGCGAAGAATCGAGGAGCTCTCAGTCGCGATAGTTTTTCGTCAGTTGGTTACTGACCAGCCAAGGGCTAAGGTCCTCGTCGGGCAAGGGTGAGAGCAGAGCGGAGATCACTTCGCCCTCTGATTTCGAAAGTCCGAATTCAGTGTTGAATCATTTTAAAAGAGATGAATGCACGGGCGATTGAAAACATTTTTACATAAGATTATACATTCGAACGAGCAGACCGAGGTTAACCTCGTAATCTGGTCAATTAAAATACATAATTTTGACTATTTTGATTTTCATATTCTTTTGGCTGGGCAGTGCTGACGCCTTAGAGCAGCGACTATAAAGAAGAAAAAATTTAAAAAAAAAAGATTTGAAGGGAAAATTATTTCGTGTCTTTTAATTGAATCAAAAGGATTTAACAGTGCAAATTTACTCAGTGTGAACAAGTGACTTATTTCTGATTCAGATATCAAGGTGAGATGAAATAAAAGAGTGCTAATCAAATTAAACTTACCAACGAGCAGACCAAAGTTCACCTTGTCATCTGGTCAACATGGTATTTTTGTGGAAAATAAATAAATTCAGATTATTGATCCCTATTCACAAGCGGAGCATAGTTCACTCTGTAAACCGATCAAGAAAATAGGGTTAAATCATTCAGATTTTACATCTGAATCAGAAAAGTTAATAAGTACAGTTTTTAAATAAAATTAATAGACTCTCATAGAAAAATTGTGCAATTTATACAGTGGAGAATCTCACTTATAGGCAGAGCAAGGTCCACCTTGTCCACTGGCCTCTAAAGTGACTTTGCGGTATAAGACATGGTTGAAACCGTTAAACCTTATTTATAGGCAGACCATAGTTCACTCTGTCATCTGGCCAAGAAAATAGGGAGAGACAAATTTACTATAAAATCCGAAAGGAAGAAAGACGATAAATAAAGTGAGAATATTCAAATCCTGAAGATTCAGTGTTGACCTGACCCACTCCTAGTTTCCAACCACAAAAGGTCATAACGAGCAATATTGGTGATCCTGAGATCACATTTAGAAATATTGAATTATTTGATTATCACATTATTGCCTTCATTCAGTAAGCTCTGATGAGACCTGAATGAGCCTTACCATCCTTAATCCTTGTGAGCATTAGAGCGTAGTCACCACACTTTAGTGGAGTACCTTCGACATTATTGCGAGGAATCAAATTTGGACTTGTAATTATCTAGTAAGTGACATTTGCCATTATGACTATTTTCTAGCATAACTTCATGGCAAAATAACCTCTCTAGCAAATGTCACTTACTAGGTTTTTCTGTTGGACCGCACTGTTCTCCTTTAATACGTCTGTTCATGAATCCGTCAGTGTCAGTCCTCATCAAGTCGCATTCGGCAGGAAAGCAATATTTCCTGCCGAATTCGCTGAGGAGAAAGTTTCGTTGACCTTCGTAAAATAAGTAGATGACATTTCAAATCGAATGGTCACTACCGAATCGCTGGTCCATTTATATTGTAGATATCTCTCTTAAGTAGAGATTTTTGAGAGGGGAAGGGTAATGATAAATCGGACCATTCCTATCAAAGATAAAAGACCATGTCAAATTTTTAAAATTTCTCTTCCTGAAGAATATCGAAAATTAGGAAAAAAGAATCTACTAGCATAGAAATTTATAACATTTCGGTCTACATTCGCTGAAATTAGACGCGCCTGTCACTTATTGCATAAAAAGAACGACGTGCAGAATACACTCATATCCCGTTAATATTCCGCCCTCGGGTCTGGTCGGCACAGTAACGGGGGTATGAGAATCTAGTTTCAATCGGACTAAGAGCGAAGAGTGACGTTCTTCCGTTTTGAAACTCAAAGTCGTTGGATTTATTGATAACTTTTTTGGCGCACTGAATAATTTTGCCTAAAAGACATTCACTAATTTTGTACTTATTCAAGATCACATTTATTGATTCGCCGTTTTTAATTTGTTGCAAAATTAAAGATTCTTGGCTCACTGACAGGAAAGTTTTTTTTTTTTTTGGTTCAGTCGCCAAAGGAAGCACAGGGGGGGAGACAGAAACAGTCAAGCGGGAACAACTGAGAAGCCGACACACTTCCCAATATCTTTCTTATGGAGAAAACTATGGACTTTTGCCCATTGTTATTGCAAAAATGAGAATGAGTTTTGTGATTCGGACGGACCAAGTCATAAACCTTCCGCGTGACCTAATGAATTATTGTACAAATTTTTACGTTATTTCGTGCAGTGGTCTGTTAATTTGAATTCGTTAAATATTTGATAGAACAGGAAGGTAACGGATTCTGAGAAGAAAACACGATTGATGTATTTGAGAATAAGAATATAATTAATCAGAATCGTACAGAGAACGCAAGCAAACTAAAAACCAGCGTGAGCTTGACTCATGCACATGAAGGCCCAGGCTGGCCGTTGCTAGGCGACCCTGATAGAAGAGTAGTGGGGAGAAGTTCAGAACGTCGACGGTGTAACATACTACGAGCGAAAGATATGAAAAGCATATAAACCTGATACTCCCACTCGTTGAATAATTTCGCTGCACTTAAAAGTCCAATAGATTCACGCAGGCTTTTGAATCTGTCCTTAGATATAGGTTTAGTTAGGAAATCAGCAAGCTGTGATTCTGACGTAACATATGATATTTTGATTTCTCGATTTTCATATTTTTCTCTTATGAAATGATATCGGATGTCGATATGTTTGGTCTTTTCGTGAAATACTGGATTTTTCACTAATCGAATCGCGCTTTGGTTATCCATGAGTTTCATAGTAGGGTTATCACATCCACATACGATGTCATTTAGTAATTTCTGTAACCAAAGTGGTTCTTTGGTTGCAACACTAGCAGCTACATACTAGCCTTCTGTCGTACTTAAGTTAACCATACTCTGTCGCTGAGATGACCATGTAACTGGTCCATTTGACAATATGAAAACATACCCTGTCGTTGATCTCCGGGTGTCAATATATCCGGCAAAGTCAGAGTCTGAGTAGCCTACGAACTCTTGAAGGCTCCCACTGCTAGAGTAAAGTATGCCAAGATCAGTTGTGTCTCTTAAATATCGAAAGATGTGCTGGACCGTTTGCCAATGACTTTCTTCGTAACAGTGTAGGTGTTTGCTTTAGATTTTACCGCAAACGCGATATCGGAACGACTAACCATAGCCAAAAACATCAGTGACTCTACTGCTTCCCTATATGGAATTTCTGGATTTGAAGTGTTAGATTTGTTTCCCTGTTGTAAATTAACATGCGGATCAGCTAGGACACTGATTGATTTCGCTTCTGCAATGTTAAAACGAGACAGAATTTTTTCTGTATAGGCCTATTGATGAATAAATACGCTCTTCTAATCTCGATTTCTACGTTTCTGAATTTCTACAATCATTTCTGAACTACCGAGTGTAATTTTAGAAGAGTTTTGAAGAGCTTCAATTATAGTGTCGAGAGCTGTTTCGGATTTCGTCAAGATTGAACCGTCGTCTACATATAAGGCGAGATACACTTCCACACCACGAACAGACCCATGATACACACATTTACCAGCGTTGGGCACTTCGAAACTGAACTGCTTCAGAAACGCATTGAATTTCTGATTCCAGCAGCGCGAAGCCTTTTTCAGACTGTAAATGGCCTTCAAAAGCTTACAGTCCATATTGCTTCTTTCTGCTCCATTTATTGCTTCTTTACACGTCATAGGCTTGTGATATTCGACGAAGTTTGCTTCGTATCTATAGGGTCGCTGAATCTGGGCACGATCACAAAGTTGATAAGGTAGATTGTGAGACTGATGATTTTTATCATTGTCTTTGTTATCTTCCACGTTGGGAGGCACACCTGCTGGATTCTGATGTATGTTCTCTTCCGTGATTGGGACCAAATTTTGTCCTCCAGCTGGATTGGGGTTTGCTGGTATTTCCAGCTCAAACCTCTCAGAATAAGTTTGTTCTGGTAAATAGAGTACCGTTTCGTTGACTATTACATCTCGGCTGACAATAACACGACATGTCTTTGTGTTGAATAAACAGTAATTACACGATTCTCCTTCGTATCCGACTAAAAGTAATTTTTCACCCTTTTTGTCTAGCTCCTTTCGGAGATTTTTTTGAATGTGAGCATGTGCTTCACAACCAAAAGCTCTAACATGGGATAGGTCAGGTTTCTCTCTCATTCAGACTTCATACGGAGTTGAGACATGTGCCTGTATCGTGGAGGTTCGATTCAGAATGTAGACTGCTGTGTTCACAGCCTCAGCCCAGAGAAAGAGTGGCAAATCTCTTCCATGCAACATGGAACGTCACTTTCAACTATGGTTCTATTGTCCCTTACCGATATGCCGTTTTGCTGTGCGATGTATGGGGCTGTTGTTTCGAGTCGAATCCCCTTGCTCTTCAGATACCGGTCCATGTCGTTATTGAGATATTCTTTTCCGTTGTCAATCATCAATTTTTTCATTGGTCAGTCAAATTTGTTCGCTATCATACGTTCATATTCCTTGAATCGTTCAAAGACGTCAGACTTGTGACGCATGAAGTACACACACCGAAATCCTGATCCATCGTCCTTGAACGTCACGAAATATCTGGCTCCACCCACAGATTCCGTGGGCATTGGTCCACAGACGTTACTATGAATGAACTCACCGGGCGGTGATTTGCTCTTAGGTTCCGGATTCTCCTTGAATGTGAATGTGAACTTGAACGTGTGAACCCGATCGAAGGAACATTTCGTATATTTTGTTTTCTTGCTTTAATCCTTGAACAACTAGCTGACCATTGCGATAAAATCCAATTGATTCTCCTGATAAAAGGACATCAAGTTTTCTGTCAGTACTGACACCGATTGGAAATAGATTTCCTTTGAAGCTAGGCACAAACAACACATTTTCTAAATTAACATCAATCCACTTTCCGTTTGCTAATCTTTTCGCAGGGATAGTACCACATCCCGTGACTTTATGGGTACCATCGCCCCCAGAGCAATTTTTTCCCCTCCACTTTTCTGAAAATCGGAGAACCAGTCACGTCTGAAAGTAATGTGCCTTGATGCACCACTGTCAGCGAACCACACATCATTCGGATCAAATTGCAAGGGAGACAATTTGTCCTCCTTCGTAATTTTCGAAAAAGCACAAGCACCCACATCACTTGACACTGGTTTCTGATTTTTTTCTGTGCAGGAAATAAGAGCACTGACGTTGTTACTGTCACCACGATTCGCATTTTTCTTTTTTCGGCAATCTCTTATCATGTGCCCTTTGTTGTAGCAATGAAAACACTTGATGTCTTTCATTGAATTGTCTGGTTTGTTTTAATCATCACTTTCTGATTTCGCGGCACTTGTCGCAGATTTCTTATTTTTTAGGGTCATAGCAGCAAGGAAATAAACTAAAAACGAGAGAATTTCGGTTTTGAGAAATCACTATCCTTGTCTTGCTGAATGTCCTTGTCTCTCTTCAGAGCAGGTGGACGTGCACCTGTAGTGCGAGAGTGACTCGATTCAGGCCATTCTACTGAACGTATTAGTGAAGCGTCCACGGGAACAGTGTAGCTTCTTTGGTTTAGACTTACATCATAAAAGTAAAAAATTTAATTATCAAACCCAGCTGGTTCGATTTGCACAGGAAGGAAGCACGTTGGCTCACTTATTTATTTTGTAAGTCCAGTGAGAGTTTGGATCATAGTAATCAGCAGTTTGATTATCAGCGAATACCAAAATGTATACGAGAGAATAATAGAATAGTACTATTGAGTAATTCGAACGATAGAATTATAGAACAATTAAAAATAAAAAGAACAAAAAAATCTTCATTTTACAAATAGCATTAAGAGAATCTACGGCTCATGTCATCCTATTACTGATGTATAGCTAGGTTAATAAAACACTGCGTTTTTTGTAGGATCAAAAGAAATATTCCGAACTATATCGAAATTAGAGATCAAGTCTAGAGTAGATGACAGGGAAACTTTTGTAAAAATAGCTAGAATAGGGTTTTTCCTAAATAAAATTACATATGTGAAGGCAGAATCTTATTCTTTCTACACGAGATACCCATTTTACCAATCAATAATAATTAATTAATTATTAAAAATCAAACATAAAGTTATAAATTAACTTTATTTCAGTTAACCGTAAACAGCATCAGGTTACAATTGGCGCACCAGCGTGAGGCGTGCGAGTTTTGAAAAGGATAAGATTCTTGAGTTTCTCGTGCTAAAGCGTGAAGGCCAATGGATGAAAATGGTTTATTCGAAGCTTTTTTCAAAGGTAACAACGATTGGCGAAATTAGATGAGCGGATGAAAAGAAAGAAAAACGCGAATAATAAAAAACAGTTGAAATTCGTCCTAAATGCTATTAAATGCATAAGCGAGTAAAGTGGAGAACATTTTACAGTGAAAAATAAAGACAATAAATGTGACGCCATCCGAGAATAGGGACCTTCTAGGCAAAAGTGAAATTTTACAGGGCGAGCGATTAAAGAAATGTCGAGCTCGTGGCGCGAAGCGGAGGAGAAGTCTCAGAGGGGAATTCTGACCCCCACGTCTTACAGTTCGACTATGTTTTCCTACTCTCATCTCCTCCCGTTCGTGCGCCGGTAATCGAATCCAAGTTCTCCCGTCTATTGTCTGCGCACGTGTTCAAAGATGCTTTCAATGCTTTTCAAAATAATGCAGATACATAATTCCTGATTGCACCCCTAGAAATATTAGTTAAAGAACTCAAAAAATCCATCATAATCCGAAAATCGATTTTTTGCCTAGTAGGTCTCTTTTCTCAGATCGCGTCACAAGTAGACTATGAAGAAGGAAAGAAAACGCGAAACGAAAAAAATGAAACTTGGAAGACACGCTAATGATGCCACCAGTGATGCCATAGGCCAACTCCCAACCAATCTGGATGGTGATAAATCGACGCCTAGAGGAACTAGAACAGAAAACTCAGTGGGCCTCGAAGAGTGGGAGAAGCGAATGGAGGACCTGCGAATACCGAGCCGGCAGTAGTAACACCAGAGATTGAACACGCCGATACATAATCACTAGTCTGCAACCTATAATGCCTGACGTGTACACACAAGTTTCTAAAGACGACACACTCCAAAAATACAAAGTTTTAGGGAAAATCTAACGTACTAACGAGGAAATCATGTACACGTTCTTTCGGAAGATTGTGGATTCACTACTCCTATAGGGCGACTACTGATAGACATTAAAGCCATTAATCCAATAAAAATTGAAGAACAACACCCCAAAGTGGGTCTAGTCTCAATAACTCCCCGTGGACTTCATGAAATTTACACAGTTATTATAAAATCAAATCATTTCGATCGATTAGATGAAGAAAAATTAAGATTCGGACTACGTAATCTAGACGTGGCTCTAAAAAGGGAAAATGCAAAATCTTTCGGGATCTCAATTCGTGGAGATTCAATTGAAAACCTACCCAAAAGTACTATTTTTACCATTTTAAAAGAAGAATTCGAAGACAGTGACATAGAAGTAGTGGTATGCTATGAAAGTGTGTGTGTGTGTGCCCCCTGAAAAAAGACGCAATCAGATAATAATTGAAATTCATGAGAGCAAAATAGGAGGGTATAAAGGAGTTGATAAAACTTATGGAAGAATACGTGAAAAATTTATGTGGCCAGGAATAAAAGAGAAAGATACTGATTTCGTGCGAAAGTTTAGTGTTTGTTAGGAACGAAAAATAATTCGAGCCAAAACTCACGAACCAATTATTATAACGGATACACCTATAGACACTTTTGATATGGTATCCCTCGTCACTGTAGGACCATTACTGACAACTCCTGATGGAAATCGACACATCCTTACCATGCAAGATAACTTATCAAAATATTGTATTGCTGTAGCAATACCAGACATAACAGTAACAACAATAGCACATGCGCTAGCCAAACATACAATTTCACAATACGGCACACCGAGAACGTTTCTAACCGACCGAAGAAGTGCGTTTATAGGTAACCTTCTAAGAAAATTATCTAAAATATTTGGTATCACTCAAATCACTACTTCAAGCTACAGACCTTAATTCAAAGGATCATTAGAAAGAGTATTTCCTTCATGAACAAACTATAATTAGATTAGGAGAACATGATGCGGCAAAGAAAATGATTAAAAAATTGGCAGATATTTATTTCTTCAGTAAAGAAAAAAACGTTGGAAATCAACTTGAAGATATTTATGATCTGTGCGCAGATAACTCGTCAAAAATGTTAATTAAGCTTTTTAAATGGGAACATTGTTGCGAGTACTGCTACCGAAGAAGACATACCATCAGTACTTGTAGCAAGGGGATTTGAAGGAATAAACGTCTTGCCAAGAATAAGAATATAATCACTAATTATGAAGTGTCCGAGGAAGAGTTTTGGGGTTGAATGAACGAAGATAACAATAATTAAATACATGAACCTAGCAAAAATAAAATAAAATTAACCACATAAGGCTCTGCCACTGGAACAATATTAACATATCCAATATATTATAACAGTATATTAATTGATTACACATTTGTACTAGAAATAATGAATATTGTAATGATGCTATGGAAAGAGGAAAAATTGAAGAAAAATCTAAAATAAAATCAAAAGAAATAAAAATGAAAATTAAAAAAGGAGGAAGAAGAATTTCAGGTTGCCTTCCTACCTTCTCTTTTCATAACATCAATACAAAAGAATAGGGAACAACGGTTTCAAACAAAAAATAGAAGAAAAAAACGAAATTGCAAGTTGGTAAGCTTCTTTTCTTTTTTTTACAAATGAAAGAAGGGGTTAATAATAAACAATCACGATGAAAGTATCAACATAATTTTCAACGCGCAGATGGACTAGTTCTACTCAATGTCAGGATTCATTGAATGGCTATGGATATTACTCCTCTTGCTCTCCATCATCCCAAGAAGTTCAGCGCAGTACAAAGTTCAGTCCCTGAAAGAAAACTCCGGACTATTTTACGAGAAGCTGGAACCCATCCGTTTGACGTAGAATTACTGGAAAGTTGTAATTTTCTTGGATGTGGGAAATTTTAGTCAACACTTTTATACCAATTACATTCTAAAAGATATCGACAGAATTACAAAACCTTCATGAGAATATCAACGAAGGAAGACTGCCGAAACGAAGTGAAACTGCACACCCTGGCAACTTAAATCAATAAAATAAAAATTAAAAGTGAAAACTTAATCAGAATAATTTCTGACATACAGCATTTTCAACCTGAAACTAGTTCTCAACCTCAAATCATGCAAAAACACCGAG
>JAUMHM010127244.1:0-19233 GCA_032362435.1 Melikaiella ostensackeni
GGTGCGTTCGTATTATATGGTGTATCTTAATTGTGATTATTTCGTGGATACTGTGCTTCCTCATAGAGGATTGTTTTCTTATAAGGAAATAATACATTGACTAAAACCGGGCTGATATATTTTCTATGATGATGATTAAAGACTGCTATGATAAACTCCTTCATTGAATAGTAACGTAATACCTGAAAATGATAATCCATTCAATACTCATTTACTTACAAAATTTATATTGATAGAGAAAGGTATATTTTAAGTTGTTTTTTTTTGTTAACGAATATGACAAGTTTTAAGTTTTTGATTTCAGTGTGCTAATTAATTTCCAAGATTTTGCTACGATATTTATATTACAGATACGTCCCGAATAAATAATTCTGCAGATGAATTATTGAGTCAGGGGGGTTGAAAAGGTTTTTTGCCTCGTAAAAGGAGTCTGAGGGGATGGAGAAGGCGATTTTGGATTTTTAAAGGAGTCTGAAGGGATGAAAAAGGGATTTTTTGGGTTGTAAAATGAGTCTGAGGGGGCAGAGAAGGGAATGTTGGCTTGAGCAATGAGTGTAAGAGGATGAAAAAGGGTTTTTGGATTGAAAAAGGAGTTTGAAGAGATGCAAAAGGCGATTTTGGATATATAGAGAAGTCTGAGGGGATGGAAAAGGAGTTTTTTGGTTGTAGATGGAGTCCGAGGGGGTGAGAAGGGCAATTTTGAATTTTTAAAGGAGTCTGAGGGGACAAAAGAAGGGTTTTTGGGTTGTAAAAGGTGTCTGAGGGTGACAAGGGCGATTTTGAATTTTCAAAGGAGTCTGAGGGGATGGAAAGAGAGTTTTTAGGTTGTAAAAGGAGTCTGACGGGATGGAAAAGGAGTTTTTTGGTGGTAGAAGGAGTCTGAAGGGGTAAAAAGGGAGTTCTTGGGTTGTAAAAGGAGTCTGAGGGGGTGGTTGATGGGATGATGGATTGACAAATGAGTCTAAAGGGATGAAAAAAGGGTTTTTGGATTGAAAAAGGGGTCTGAGGTGATGGAGAAGGCGATTTCAAATTTTTTAAGGAGTCTGAGGGGATGACAAATGGGTTTTTGGGTTGTAAAAGGTGTCTCAGGGGATGGAACAGGTAATATTGGATATATAAGGGAGTCTGAGAGGATAAAAAAAGTTATTAGGTTGTGAAAGGAGTCTGAAGGGGTAGAAAAGAGGTTTTCGGGTTGTAAAAGAAGGCTGAGAGGATGGAAAGGGGGATTTTGGATTTTTAAACGAGTCCAAAGGGATGGAAAAGGTAATTTTTGATTTCCAAAGGAGTCTGAGGGGGTGGACATTGGGTTTTTGGGTTGGAAAAGGAGTCCCAGGGTGTGAAGAAGGGGTCGTTGGATTGAGAGAGAAGTCTGCGGCGATAAAAAGGGGGATTTTGGATTTCCAAAGAAGTCTGAGGGGATGGAAAAAGAGATTTTGGGTTAAAAGGAGTCGGACGGGACGGAAAAGGGGACTTTTGATTTTCGAAGGAGTCTGAGAGGATGGAAAAGGGGATTTCGGGTTGAAAAAGGAGTCTGAGGGATGGAAAAGGGAGCTTTTGGGTTGTAAAAGGAGTCCGGGGGGTGGAAACTGTGATTTTGGCTTGTGAAAGGAGTCTTCAGGGATGGAAAAGGGGATTTTGAATTTTCAAAGGAGTCTAAGGGAATGAAAAGGCAGACTCGGTGTTGTAAGAGGAGTCTTCGGGGATGAAAAAGGCGATTTTGGATATGAAGAGAAGTCTGAGGGGATGCAAAAGAAATTTTTTGGTTGTAGAAGGAGTCTGTAGGGGTAAAAATAGGGTTCTTGGGTTGTAAAAGGAGTCTGAGGGGGTGGGGAAGGAGATGTTGGTTCGAGACATTTCTCGAAGCAACATTTGATCAAAACCTTTTTTCATCCCCTTGGACTCATCAGTCTAAGGGGATGAAAAAAGGGTATATGGATTGAAAAAGGAGTCTAAGGTGATGGAAAAGGCGATTTTGGATTTCCTAAAGAGTCTGAGGGAATGAAAAAGAAGTTATTTGGTTGTAAAAAGAGTCTATGGGGGGTAAAAAAAAGGTTTTTGGGTTGCAAAAGGAGTCTGCGACGATGGATTGGGGGATTTTAGATATATTAAGGAGTCTGAGGGGATGGAAAAGAAGTTATTTGGTTGTAAAAGGGGTCTGAGGGGGGTAAAAAAGGGGGTTTTTGACTGCGAAAGGAATCTGAGAGTATGAAAAAGCGATTTTAGATTTTCGAAGCAGTCTAAGGGAACGCAAAAGGAGCTTTTGATTTGTAAAGGAGTCTAAGTGGGTGTAAAAGGGGATTCTGGAATGCAAAAGAAGTCTGAGGGGATTGAAAAAGCGATTTTGAAATTTAAAAGAAGTCTGAAGGGATGGAAAAGGAATTTTTGGGTTGCAAAACGAGACTGAGGCGATGGAAAAAGCGGTTTTGGAATTTCAAAAGAGTTTCACGGGCGGAAAAAAAGATTCGGGATTTTCAAAGAAGTCTGAAGGGATGGAAAAGAGGTTTTTGGATTGTGAAAAGAGTCTGGAGGGGTGGAATAGGAGATTTTGAATTGCAAACAGAGTCTGAGCAGATAAGAAAGGCGATTTTGGTTCTTCGAAAGAGTCTTACGGGATGCAAAAGGTGTTTTTGGGTTGTGAAAGGAGTTTGGGGGGGTGGAAAAGGTGATTTTTCATCACGAAAGGAGTCTGAGCAAGGTGAAAAGGGAGGGGTTTGGATATTTCAAGAAGTCGGAGGGGATGGAAAAGGGATTTTTAAATTCAAAAGGAGTCCAAGGAGGTGAAAAGGAGGATTTTATATTGCAAAGGAGTCTAAGAAAGTGGAAAAGGGGATTTTGGATTACAAAAGAAGTCTAAGGGGATTGAAAAGGCGACTTTGGAATTTCAAATGAGTCCGAGGAAATAGGAAAGAGGTTTTTGGCTTGCAAAAGGATACTGAGTCGGTGGAAAAGGCGATTTTGAAATTTAGAAGGAGTCTGCGGGGATGGAAGAGGGTTTTTGGGTTGTAAAAGGAGTCTGACGAGGTGAAAAGGGGGATTTTGATCGCAAAAGGAGTCTGAGCAGATAAAAAAGGCGATTTTAGATTTTCAAAGCAGTCTGATGGGATGCAAAAGGGGTTCTTTGGTTGTAAAAGGAGTCTGAGGGGGTGAAAAAGAGGATTTTGGAATTTCAACGGAGCCCGAGGGGATATAAAAGAGGGTTTTGGGTTGTAAAAGGAGACTGAGTCGGTGAAAAAGGCGATTTTGGAATTTCAAAGAAGTCTGAAGAGATGGAATAGGGTTTTGGGGTTGTAAAAGGAGTCTGAGGGGGCGAAAAAAGGGATTCAAGCATTTTAAAGAAGTCTGAAAGGATGGAAAAGAGGTTTTTTGGTTATAAAAGAGTCTGACAAAGTGAAAAAAGAGATTTTGGATTGCAAACGGAGCCTGAGCAGATGAAAAAGGCGATTTTGATTTTTCAAAGAAGTCTGACGCGATGCAGAAAGGGTTCTTGAGTCGTAAAAGGAGTCTGAGAGGGTAGAAAAGAAGATTATGGATTGCGAAAGGATTCTGAGGATATGGGAAAAAGATTTTTGGATTGTAAAAAGAGTCTGCGGGGGTAGAAAAGGAGATTTTGGTCTGCAAAAGGAGTCTGAGTGGATGAAAAAGCGATTTTTGATTTTTAAAGCAGTCTAAGGGGATGCAAGAGGGGTTTCCGGGTTTTAAAAGGAGTCTGAAGGGGTGGAAAAGAGGATTCTTGATTGCAAAAGGAGTCTGAGGGGATTGAAAAGGTGATTTTGGAATTTCAAACGAGTCCGAGGGATAGGAAAGAGGTTTTTGGGTTGCAAAAGGAGTCTGAGGAGGTGGAAAAGGGGATTTCGGATTGCAAATGGAGTTTGAGCAGATAAAAAAGGCGATTTTGGTTCTTCAAAGAAGTCTGACGGGATGCAAAAGGGGTTTTTGGGCTGTGAAAGGAGTCTTAGTGGGGTGGAAAAGGGTATATTTTGCATCACGAAAGGAGTCTGAGTGATGTGAAAAGGGACGAGTTTGGATTTTCAAAAAAGTCTGAGGGGATGGAAAAGGGGTTTCTGGGCCATAAAAAGAGTCTAAGGAGGTGAAAAAGAGGATTTTAGATTGCAAAGGAGTCTGAGGGGATGGAAAAAGGCTTTCGGGTTGTAAAAGGCGTTTGAGGAGATGGAAAAGTGGATTCCGGATTGCGAAAGGAGTCTGAGCAGATGAAAAAGGCGATTTTAGTTTTCCGAAGGAGTCTGACGGCATGTAAAAGGGATTTTGGGGTTGTGAAAGGAGTCTAAGGGAATTGGAAAGGCGATTTTAGAATTTCAAAGGAGTATGAAGGGATGAAAAAGAGGTTCTTGCGTTGTAAAAGGAGACTGAGGGGGCGGATTCGGGATTTTCAAAGGAGTCTAAGGGGGTGGAAAGGAGGTTTTTGGGTTGTAAAAGGAGTCTGACGAAGTGGAAAAGGACATTTCAGATTGCAAAAGGAGTCTGAGCAGATGAAAAGGGCGATTTTGGTTTTTCAAAGAAGTCTCCCGGGATGCAAAAGAGGTTTTTGGATCGTAAAAGGAGTGTGAGTAGGTGGAAAAGGGGATTTTGGATTGCAAAAGTATTCTGAGGGCATGGAAAAAAGGTTTTCAGGTTGTCAAAAGAGTCTGAGGGAGTAGAAAAGGATATTTTGATTTTTCAAAGGAGTCTGACGGAATGCAAAAGGGGTTTTCTGGTTGTGAAAGAGTCGAACGAGGTGGAAAAGGGAATTTCAGATTGCACAAGGAGTCTGAGTGGGTTGAAAGGGGAATTCTGGACTTTCAAAGGAGTCTGGGGGGATGGAGAAGAGGTTTTTGAGTTGTTGAAGGAGTCTGAGGGGGTGGAGAAGGGGATTTTGAATTGCGAAAGAAGTCTGATGGGATAGAAAAGGGGTTTTTAAGTTGTAAAAGGAGTTTGAAGGTTTGGAAAAGAGGTTTGTAGCTGCAAACGTACTCTGAGGGTATAGAAAAGGGGTTTTTGAGTAGCAAAGGAAGTCTCAGGGGGTGGGAAAGGGGATTTTAGATTGCAAAAGCAGTCTGAGCAGATGAAAAGAGCGATTTTTGTTCTTCAAAGAAGTCTCCCGGGGTGCAAAAGAGTTTTTTGGGTCGTGAAAGAAGTGCGAGTGGGTGGAAAAGGGGATTTTGGATTGGAAAAGCATTCTGAGGGGATTTAGAAAAGGTTTTCAGATTGTCAAAAGAGTCTGAGGGAGTAGAAAAGGAGATTTTGATTTTTCAAAGTAGTCTGACGGTAGGCAAAAGGGGTTTTTGTGTTGTAAAAGGAGTCTAACGAGGTGGAAAAGGGGATTTTAGATTGCTCAAAGAGCCTGAGTGGGTGGAAAAGGAAATTCTGAACTTTTAAAGGAGTCTGAGGGGATAGCGAAGGGCTTTAGAGTTGTAAAAGGAGGCTGAGGGTTGGAAAAGGTGATATCGCCTGCTTTTTTTATTGTTAATATTTCTCATTTATTTCTTATTTCTTATTGCCTATTATTATTGATTATTTATTGTTTCTTTGGCACAGATCATAGAAGGTTTTCATATAATTCAATAGTTTCATTTCATTAACAAAAATAAATTTTATACTGAATGTATTTGTGTATTTCAAAAATTTAGAATCTTTTATGGTTGAAACGTTCAAGGAATTGACAAATCTGTATATATCATAATTTTATTTAGTCATACAGGCCTGTTAAATAATTCAGTTGATTTATCTCATCATAAATCTGCATTCATAGAATAAAAAATGTAATCCATACTACTTTATTGAAATGTTAACATTTTAATAATATTCTGCGACTTGGCAGTTCTCGTAAATTACGAATAGATTACTGTGATAGATGACAAGAATCTGAGGGGTCGCTTTTATCAAAGGAAGAAATGACTTTGATGAACTGTCTCCAAAGATAATAAGGATTATGTCAAAGGATATAAAATATAAAAATAATGATTAAATTCTTTTTGAAATAGCATTATATAAAGGCACTGTAGGGATCACAGCGGTTCAGTAGTTCAATTTTGAGTAAAAAAGGAGATTTGTTTTCTGAAAAAAGGGGACTGAAAGGGGATTTCATTCATTATTAAAAACTTTTTATTTATCCAGTTTTCTATTTATTTTTGTGTCTTTAACATTCTTTCAGCTAGATTTAAAAAATCTGTTAAACATTTCAGCACTTTTTACTGATGAAAATACATCAGAAAAAAATTCGAAAAGAACAAAAATTGAAAAATAGATAAACAACGGAATTGCAAAATGCTCATGTTGTAATTCGATGAAATGTATTTTTTAAGTAGGTAAGCTAGAAAGAAATAATTTTAAATACACAAAAATTTCTATCTGAAAAACCTTTTTTTCTCTTTTTGTTTCCATGGACTTTAACATTTTTTCTAATGTCTTTTTATCAGTTAAAAGCTCTCAGATATTCAATGCATTCTTAAATCTTAGCTAAAAAAAAGTTTACAGCGTAAAATACAACTATTTTTTGGTTGAGAAGACTTCTGTTATATTTTTGGTTGAGGATTCATCTTTTTCTATTAAAAATTTTATTGTTTGGTGCAAAATTAACTTTTTTGTTGGAAATTCATATTTTTAGGTTGAAAGTTCAATCGTTTTGTAGAAAATACGTCTTTTCGGCTTGAAAATTCAACAATTTGTTTCACTTTTTTTTTCTTTCTTGATTTTTACCCAAAGTTTCATCTTTTTTGTTTAGGAATGCAACTGTTTGGTTGAAAATAAATCTGTTTTCATCAAGAATCCATCAGTTTTGTTGAAAATTTATTATTTTGGTAAATTTCAACTATTTTTTATTTAAAATGAAAAAATTTTTTGGTTCAAAATTTGTCTTTTTTGGTTAAAAATGCAACTGTTTGGTTAATAATTCATCTTTTTGGTTACAAATTTAATTATTCTCTTAAAAACTCAAAAACTTTGATGAAAAGTCATCATTTATGTTTTAAAGTTTGTATTTTTGGGTTGAAGATCCAACTATTTTGGTAGAAAATTTGACTGTTTGGTTAAAAATGGACGATTCTGCTGGAAACTCATATTTTCGTGTTGAAAATTAAACAATTTTTCTTTAATTCGTCTTTTCTGGTGGAATTCAAAATTCTTTTTTTATTGAAAATTCAAGTCTTTTGTTGAAAATTCGTCTCTTCTGGTTAAAAGAACAACTGTTACATTTTTCGTTTAGAATTCGTATTTTTTGGTTGAAAGTTCAACACTTTATTTACATTCATCTATTTGGTTAAAATTTTTTTTTCTTTCCTGACTGAAAAATCTTTTCTGGTTGCAAACTCAACTCTTTAACTCAACTTTTTTGGTCACGAATTTAATTATTTGTTTGAACATTCAACAATTTTGTTGAAAAGTCATCCTCTTTAGTTGAAAATTTGACTGTTAGGGCTGAAAATCAACTACTTTAGTAGAAAATTCTACTATTTCATAAAAATTGGACTATTTTGTTGAAAATTAATATTTTCGCGTTGAAAATTAAACAGATTTTTTGAAAATTCGTCTTTTTTGGTAGAATTCAACTATTTTTTATTTTAAATTAAGACCCTTTCTGGTTGTGATATCAACTATTACATTCTTCATTGAAAATTCGTCTTTTTTTTAAATTCAACTATTTGGTTGATAATTCATCTTTTTGGTTACAAATTTGATTATTCTCTTAAAAACTCAAAAACTTTTATGAAAAGTCATCATTCATGTCTGAAAGCTTGTCTTTTTGGGTTAAAAATTCAACTATTTTGTTAGAAAATTTGACTATTTGGTTAAAAATGACTATTATGTTGATTTTTTTTTAAATTCGTTTTTTTGTTAAAAATTGAACTATTTGGTTGATAATTTATCTTTTTGGTTACAAATTTGATTATTCTCTTAAAAACTCAAAAACTTTTATGGAAAGTCATCATTCATGCTTGAAAGTTTGTATTTTTGGGTTGAAAATTCAACTATTTTGGTAGAAAATTCGACTATTTGGTTAAAAATGACTTTTTTGTTGATTTTTTTTTTTTTTTGAAAATTCGTCTTTTTTGGAAAAATTCAATTTTTTTATTTAAAATCGAAATCTCTTTTGGTTGAAATATCAACTATAACATTTTTCATTGAGACTTTGTTTTTTTCATTAAAAATTCAACTCTTTTGTTGAAAGTTCCTCTTTTCATTTTTAGAGTTCATCTTTTTTGGTTGAAGATGAAACTGTTTGGTAGGAAATTAATCTGTTTTTGTTAAAAATTTCTACATTTTGTTGAAAATTTGAATATTTTTTGGTTGATAATTCATATTTTTGGACGAAAAATTCAATTATTCTTTTAAACATCAAAAACTTTGATGGAAAGTCATCATTTATGTTTAAAAGTTTTCTTTTTAGGTTGAAAAGTCAACTATTTTGGTATAAAATTCGACTATTTTGTTAAAAATTCACTATTTTGTTGAATTTTTTTTCTTTGAAAATTCGTCTTTTTTGGTTGAATTCAACTAGTTTTTTATTTAAAATTAAAATCTTTTTGGTTAAAATATTAACTTTGACATTTTTCATTGAGCCTTTGTCTTTTCTGATTAAAAAATCAACTCTCTTGTTGAGAATTCCTCTTTTTGTTTTTAGAATTCGTTTTTATGGTTAAAAATGCAACTAGTGCATTTATTATTTAGAATTCGACTTTTTTGGTTGAAAGTTTAACTCTGTAGTTTTAAATTCATCTATTTGGTTTAGATTCGACTATTACGTTCAAAATTAAAACCTTTTGTCTGAAAGTTTTTTTCTTTCTTGACCAAAAAATCTTTTCTGGTTCAAAATTCAACTCTTCCTATCATCTTTTTTAGTTACAAATTTAATTATTTGTTTGAAAATTTAACAATTTTGTTGAAAAGTCATCCTTATAATTCGAAAATTCGTCTGTTTGGCTTGAAAATCAATTATTTTGTTAGAAAATTTTACTATTTGGTGAAAAATGGACTTTTTTGTTGAAAATTCATATTTTCGTGTTGAAAATTAAACAGATTTTTTAAAAATACGCCTTTTTGGTAGAATTCAACTATTTTTTACGTAGAATCAAAATCTGTTCCCGTTAAAATATCAACTATTACATTTTTCATTGAGAATCCATCTTTTTCATTGAAAATTCAACTCTTTGTTAAAAATTCGTCTTTTCATCATTCGAATTCATCTTTTTTGGTTAAAAATGAAACTGTTTAGGTAAGAATTTATCTTTTTCTATTGGTAATTTGATTTTATGGTTGGAAATTTAATTATTTTGTTGAAAATTCAACAATTTTGTTAAAAAGTCATCCTTTTCAATCTACTTGCTTGAAAACTCATCTATTTAGTGAAAAATTCTATTGTTAGGTTAAAAATTAAAATCTTTTATTCGTTATATTCGAAAGTTCGTCTTTTTGGTTTAAATACTCATATTTTTTTTGTTCGAAATATCAACTATAACATTTTTCATTGAATATTCGTCTTTTTTGAAAATTCCACAATTTGCGTAAAAATTCATCTATTTGGTTTAGAATTCCACTCTTTTGTTGAGCATCAAAATGTTTTTTGATTGAAATATTAACTATTATATGCTTCATTGAGATTTCGTATTTTATTATTGAAAATTCAACTATTCGATTAAAAATTCATCTATTTGGTTTCAAATTCCACTGTTACGTTAAGAATTAAAATCTTTTCTGGTTGAATTATCAGCCATCACATTTTTCACTCAGAATTCGTCTTTTTGGTTGAAAATTCAGATACTCGATTGAAAATTCAACAGTTCAGGAAATATTTGAAATTGGTATCATCAACGGGAATCTCGTTGATCTGTGTTAAAATTTTTTTTCTTTCTTGACTAAAAAATCTTTTCTTTCATCTTTTTCAGCCAAAATTTGATTGTTTGTCTGAATATTCAACAATTTTGTTGGAAAGTCATCTTTTTTGTTGAAATTTTGTCTGTTTGGGTTGAAAATTTACTATTTTGGTAGAAAATTCCACTATTTGGCAAGAAATGGGTTATTGTGTTAAAAATTCATATTTTCGTGTCGAAAATTAAACTGATTTTTTAAAAATTCGTCGTTTTTGGTTAAAAAGGCAACTATTACGTTTTGTATTTAGAATTCGTCTTTTTTGGTTGAAAGTTCAACTTTATTGTTTCAAATTCATCTATTTGGTTTAAAATTCCACTATTACGTTGAAAATTAAAACCGTTTTTGACTACAATTTTTTTTCTTTCTTGACTAAAAAATCTTTTCTGGTTGAAAATCCAACTCTTTAACTATTTTTTTTTAGTTATAAATTTAATTATTCATTTGAAAATTCATCCTTTTTAGTAGAAAATTTGTCTGTTTCAGTTGAAAATGAACTATTTTGGTTAAAAATTCTACTATTTGGTAAAAAAATGGACTATTTTGTTGAAAATTTAACAGATTTTTTGAAAATACGTCTCTTTTAGTAGAATTTAACTATTTTCTATTAAAAATTAAAATCTTTTTAAGTTGAAATATCAACTATTACATTTTTAATTGAGAATTGGTCTTTTTAGATTGAAAAGTCAACTCTTTTGTTGAAAATTCTTCTTTTTGTTTTTAGAATTAATCTTTTCTGGTTAAAAATGCATCTACTTGGTTGAGAATTTATTTTTTATATTAGTAATTTGATTATCTGGTTGGAAATTTAATTATTTTGTTGAAGACTCAACCATTTTGTTAGGAAGTCATCCTTTTTCATCTATTTGCTTGAAGGCTCATCTATTTAGTTAGGAATTCCACTGTTAGTTTGAAAACAAAAATCTTATATGGTTGAATTTTTTTTCTTTCCTGACTGAAAAATCTTTTCTTGTTGAGAATTCAATTTCTTTTTTGAAAATTCGTCTTTTTGGTTTGAAAATTCATCTTTTTTGGTCGAAGATGCAACTGTTTGGTAGTGAACCTATTGGTAGTAAATACTGCTAGTAAAACCTGTTTGGTAGTAAATCTATTTGGTTTAAAATTCCACTCTAATGTTGAGAATCGAAATCCTTTTTGGTTGAAATATCAGCTACTTTGGTTGAATTATCAACTATCACATTTTACATTCAGAAGTCGGCTTTTTGGTTAAAAATTCAACAATTTATGAAATATTTAAAATTGGTATCATCAACAGGAATCTCGTTCAACTGTGTTTAAATTTATTTTCTTTCTTGACTAAAAAAACTCTTCTTTCATCTTTTTCAGTTATAATTTAATTATTTGTTCGAATATTCAATAATTCTGTCAAAAAGTCATCCTTTTTGTTGAAAATTTGCCCGTTTAAGTTGAAAATCAACTATTTTGGTAGAAAATTCTACTATTTGGTAAAAAATTGACTATCCTGTTGAAAATTCATTTTTTCGTGTTGAAAATTGAACAGATTTTTTACAAATTCGTTTTTTTTGGTGGAATTTAATTATTTTTTATTTTATATCAAAATTTTTCCCGGTTGAATTATCAATTATTACATTTTTCATTGAGAATTCGTCTTTTTGTTTTTAAAATTTATCCTTTTTGGATAAAAATTCAACTATTACATTTTGTTTTTAGAAATCGTCTTTTTTTATTGAAAATTCAACTCTGTAGTTTCAAATTCATCTATTTGGTTTAGATTTGACTATTACGTTGAAAATCAAAATCTTTTTTGGCTGCAATTTTTTTTTCTTTCTTGACTGAAAAATCTTTCCTGGTTGGAAATTCAACTCTTCAACTCACCTTTTTTTGTGAAAAATTTTATTATTTGTTTGAAGATTCAACAAATTTGTTGAAATGTCATCCTTTTTACTTGAAAATTTGACTGCTTGGGTTGAAAATTAACTATTCTTTTTGTTATTAGAATTAATCTTTTCTGGTTAAAAATGCAACTACTTGGTTGAGAATGAATCTTCTTTATTAGTAATTAGATTATTTGATTGGGAATTTCATTATTTTGTTGAAGATTTAACCATTTTGTTAAAAAGTTCTCCTTTCTCAAGTATGTGCTGGAAGACTCATCTATTTAGTTAGGAATTCCACAGTTAGTTTGAAAACAAAAATCTTTTATAGTTGACAATTTTTTTCTTTCTTGACTGAAAAATCTTTTCTTGTTGAGAATTCAATTCTTTTTCTGAAAATTCGTCTTTTTGGTTTGGAAATTCATCTTTTTTGGTTGAAAATGCAGCTGTTTCGTAGAGAATTCATCTTTTTTGAACAGTAATTTAATTATTTGATTGAAAATTTAATTATTTTGTTGAAAATTCAACAATTTTGTTAAAAAGATATCCTTTTCCGTTAAAAATTTTCTTTTTGGGCTGAAAATTCAACTATTTTGACAGAAAATTAAAATATTTGGTTAAAATTAATTTTATTATTGAAAATTCATATTTTCATGTTCATAATGCAACTGTTTGGTTCAAAAGTCATTTTTTTTGGTTAAGAATTTCACTGTTTTCTTAATATATGTCTTTTTTACTGGAATTCAACTTTTTTTCAAATCAATGACTTTTTTGATTGAAATATCAAGTATTACATTTCTTATTGGAAATTTATCTTTTCTTTTGAAAATTTAACAATTCGAGTAAAAATTCATCTTTGGTTTAAAAATAAAAATCTTTTTTGGCTGCAATTTTTTTTCTCTTGACTGAAAAATCTTTTCTGGTTGAAAATTCAACTCTTCAACTCATCGTTTCCAGTTAAAAATTTTATTATTCGCTTGAAAGTTCAACAATTTTGTTAAAAAGTCATCCTTTTTAGTTGAAAATCTGCCTATTTTGGTATAAAATTCTACTTTTTGGTGAAAAGTGGACTATTTTGTTAAAAATTCATATTTTCGTGTTGAAAATTGAAGAGATTTTTTGAAAATTCGCCTTTTTCGATGAAAAATTCGACTCTTTTGTTGAAATTTCGTCTTTTTGTTTTTAGAATTTATCTTTTTTATTAGTAATTTTACTATCCGGTTGGAAATTTGATTATCTTAAAGAAAATTCAATAATTTTGTTAAAAAGTCATACTTCTCCAACTGTTGGCTTGAAAACTCATTTATTTAGTTAAAAATTCCACTGTTAGGTTGAAAATAAAAATCTTTTATAGTTGAATTTTTTTTCTGCCTCGACTAAAAAATCTTTTCTTCTTGAAAATTCAATTCTTTTTTTGAAAATTCGTCTTTTTGGTTCGAAAATTCATCTTTTTTGTTGAAAATACATCTGTTTGGTACAAAATTCATCTTTTTTGATTAGTGATATAATTATTTGATTGAAAATTCAACTATTTTGGTAGAAAATTCTACTATTTAGTTAAAAATTAACTTTATTGTTGAAACTTCATATTTTCGTGTTAAAAGTGCAACTGTTTGGTTGCAAATTAATTTGTTTTGATTGAGGATTCAACTGTTTTTTCAAAATCTGTCTCTTTCAGTTGAATTCAACTATTTTTTATTTAAAATTAACATCTTTTTTGTTTGAAACATCAAATATTACATTTTTCATTGAAAATTCGTCTTTTTTGAAAATTTAACAATTTACGTAAAAAATTCATCTATTTGGTTTACAAATCGGCTGTTATGTTGAGAATCAAAATGTTTTTGGTTGAAATATCAAATATTACATTTTTCATTGCGATTTCGTATTTTTACTAGCCCTGGGCGAGCTGCAAATGGATTAGTCTTATGGAAAAATCCGTAATAGTAGACAGAAGAAGGTACGAAGGTACAAAGGTACAGAGAAGGTACGGACAAATATACTCTATTAAAAAATACAGAACGCAAGAAATTAAATAAAATAATTAATTAATTAGAAGAAAAATATTATAACAAATTATAGGTCCCCCTTTCGCTGCTTGCCCTTTTGTTTTCAAAGAGCATGTCATTACAACTGCTCCGAGAGTGTCGTGTTGACTCAACACGGAGATTCTATTTATTTCCTCTCGGTGCATCCTTCTGCAGAAATTCATTAAAATGTACGCATTTATACCGACAGTAATTAGTGAATATTTTTTCATTTTGAGACCAACTTTTTTTCGCAGTAGGTCGACTTCAATTATCACCTTCAGATGGATTGTGACGTACCTATTTACAAATGATTATTTATAACTAGGAATTATGATTCGCGCGCTATGCGCGCGAGAAGTTTCTTATTAGCAGTCGAATTCTCAATATGAATCTCAAATATTTTAGAATTGCCTCTAGAAACAAATTTCTGATCATTTCCCGATTAGCAAACAATTTCCCAGGTCATTAAAACTCAAAAATCTCATTTCAAGTTAAATATTGAATACTTAACTACAAAATCAAAGCATTACAAGCATCAGAAGTATTCAGAATTTGAAGTATTTAAAATTAAAATTGAGAAATGCTTCATTCATTAATTTATGAGACTTTGAATGATGAAGAATTTAAAATTAGAAGCCTTTTATTTCTCAACTGCCATCTGTTTTGGTCATTTATAGATCTGTAAATACCAATTAATTTTTTTTATCTACAGGTTTGATAGGGTTTTTCATAACCTCTTTATTGATCGTAACCATTTTTTGAAAAATGAACATTTGACTTTCTAAACTGCGGATCAACAATAAATTAAAATACTTTCGTACTCAGGGTTTTCCCCCTTTTCTTGACTCAAAAGAAAGCTGAGGGTTTTTCCTTCAAATACGTTAAGTATCTACACTCACGTCGTTCATGTCCCTGGATTTCTATTTTCTAAAATAAAAATGTAAATAACTCAAAAATCCATTATTAAACCATTTTTTCAAATATTTAGAATTTAAAAAATGTTTGAAACAAGAATTAGAACGATTTTGAATTGAGAACGTTCCAAATCAAACAATTTTAGATAAGGTAATATTTTCAAAAATGGGCAATATTTCGAATGGAATGAACAGGAACTGAACTTGTGTCATTGCTAAATAACATTATTTAAGATTGAATAATTTAAAATTGAAAGTGTTTGAAATTAAAATTTTTTAAATTAGAAGCTCTCAAAATTGAGAAATTTCAGACAAAGAAGTTGAAAATTGGACAGTTTCATTAGACAGAATTTGAAATTGTATCACTTCTAATTCAAGATGCTCGTAATTGAAGAATTTTATTTTGAATTGAGGAGTCTCGAAATTCAAATATTTGAGATTAAAATTTCATAATGTTCAAAATTGAATGATTTCGGATTTGAATTTTGAAAATTGGATCATTTAAAATTCAAAGGAATTGAAATTGTATTATTTATAATTAAACGAGTTCAAAATTGAATTATTCAAAATTGAAAACTGTTAAACTTAAATAATTTTCAATTCGAAGCAAATTAGAATTTGACAATTTGAAATTGAAAATTGAAGTGAATGTTTCAAAGTCGTCAAAAATTAAACTCATCCGAACTTCAGTCTAAACTGTTAAATTTTTTAATTGCCAAGAATTGTGATATTAAAACTTACTTATTTTCATGGATAAACAATTACTGGTCAACTTTTTCACCTTAATGTTAATAAAAGAAAAAAAAATTAAATTTTCTTTTGAGGGCAACAAGAAACAAAAATGGTCAAAGTTATAAGCTAATGAAATACAAAAATTTAAGCTTCCAAAACTGAACAATAATTGTAAGTTTACGGCTTCAAAAATTAAACTATCTTCAAACTATACATTCAAAACTTTATTATATTCCATCGAAATCATAGACATTTTGAAGGTGATAAATCGAAACTGAAAATTGTTTTTCCATTTGACAAATTTTAAACCTGTTCGAAAAATAAGATAACGCAGAAAAAATAAGAACAATTAAGAGAAGTCTTGAAAAATCTTTACATTAAGTAAATATTGTAATGAATACAGATATATTCAAAGAAAAACTATTTTGGCATCAACTCAAAACTGCACTTAAATTTGTGGATTTGTTGAAAGCTGCTTTTTCGTAGTTTTTGAAATTTTTTTAATTCTACAACTTATTAAATTTGTATCCAATCGAAAAATGTCATTAGAATTATTTGCAAATTTTGTAATTCTTGATGGAATTTTGGTCCAATAGAAAAATTGCATTGGGTTAATTTCTTGATATATTTAATATCTACTAGAAATTTCGATTGCGAGACTTCTTAATGTGCGAGAAAAAATTATTTTTGATATTTTTTGAAAATTTGGAAAATCCTATAACTTTCTTGAGTTTCATTTTTTTCATCATCTAGCAGAACCTTCGACGTCAATTTTTAAAACTCTTCATTTTTTTTTCAATTTTGAAAACGGTTTCAATTTTGGAATTTCTATAGGATTAACCTTGTTCCGTAATTTTAAGTAATTTCCATTTATATTACTATTATACTCGTATGTGACTGAACATAATATATTCTATAAAATTAAAAAAAAAGTTCTAAGCGATTCACTTTCATGATCCTAATTTAAAAATTGTTCAGTTTTAAATGAAGTTTAAAATCGTTTAATTTCGAACGCTTCATAGTTTTAATTGTTGTGCTTTAAGTCTTTCTAATCAGGAATAAAGAAATTATCTCATTTCATTATCAAGTCCATTAACCAGGTTATTATTATTATACCATTAAGCCGAATCCCTTTCGGGGTAAGCGTAACTCGTTCGTTTCTGGTCTCGTTTTCCTACAGGGGATTAAGAAATTTGTATGGTAAATTTCGGTACGGGATGTTTAGGAGAAGAAGGAATAGGTTTTAGATCAATCTCACAACGTCACTCCGACACTAGTCGCTTGATCAATTTCTCTAGCAATGTCCGAGGATAGATCGTTTCTTGAAGAGTACATTAAAAAAATTTGTTATTTTTCCCACACACGCATATTTTAATATTTTTGAGTGTTCTCGAACATTTTTGATGTGCAGTGGGCATTTCTTCTAGTGAAAATTAAATTTGCGATAAATATTCTACTTGTAATATTTTATCTTATGCAAAACATAAGGTCTTCAAATGCCTTAGATTGTAAGAGATTTCGAAAGATTTGAATATATATCCACGGATGTTGGAAGATTTTGTGGAATTTCAAGAGATTTAACGGAATTCCAAAGGTTTTCCGAATATTTTTAATGATTTTAAGGGATTTCAATTTATTTTGAGAGATTTTGAAACATTCAGTAAGAATTTACGGGATTTCGCACGATTTTAGAGGATAAAAATTTTAAAGGTAAATGATCTTAAGAAAGAGGAATTGCGGGATACAATGCGCGGGAGGAAGCTAGATATTTTTCGTGTGATGGAAACAAAGAAGAAGAAATGTCAAGTAAGAAACATAAAGAACGGTCTCTAACTTTGGTCAGGAGTAGATAATGAATCATATGGTACCCAAGAAGTCGGTCTGATTATAAATGAGAGAGGAAAACAACATATCAAAAAGTATGAATGTGTATCACCTAGATTACTATAGGTTAAAATATAAGTGGGAAACAGAAGACTATTTATCATAGCGTGCTACGCTCCAGTTGATGGTGACAAGAGAGATGTAAAAGATACTTTCTGGGGCTTGTTAAATGATATACTAGGGACTCGCGATCCTGGCGAAAGAATAATTCTACTTGGAGATATGAATGGCTGAGTTGGTGTGCAACGCGATGGTGCCGACAGGGTACTGTGCCATTTTGGAGACCCAAAAACGAACGGTAATGGAGATAAATTGATTAGCTTATGCTTCGGAAAAGGCTTGTTTATTACGAACACTTGGTTCACACATAAAAAGATCCACATGCATACTTGGTGCAGACGCAAAAGTCACAGTATGATTGACTTTGTTGTAGCAGATTAGACACTGAGAGGGCTTGTGAGTTGTAAAGGATACAAGGGTTATGAGAGTCTCTGAGTGCGGAACGGATCACTACCTGTTTGTTTCAAAAATAAGTCTAGTTCAAGGGTGGAGGAGAGAAAGAACTGATAATGAGCCGAGGCAGACGCGAGTTGGAATAGAGAATTTGCAGAAACCAAAAGTATAATTGGCATATTGCGAAAAGCTAAATAAATATTTAGAACATCATGAAAAAGACTGGGAGATCGAATTGAACAATAAAAATGTAGAGGGAGCATGGATAATACTACGGGATAGCATCTTCAAGAGTGCATCTGAAGTGTGCGGTACTGCGGCTGTAGGAAGAATGGCTGGAGATGCTTGGTGGAATGATAAAAACCGCGCGGTTGTCAACGACAAAAAGCAAGCGTACTTAAGAATGTTATATAGTAAAGGCTAAACACATAGTAAGAGTATAGTGAAGGAGAAGAGCACTAGATTAGAAAATGATCACAGGGATAAAGACAGAAGAGCCAAGATACTAGTTAAAGATAGCAGGGATAAAAACAAAGCGTAGGAAGATAAAAAAATGCAAAACGACTTCGAAGCAAATAAGAAATTATTTTGGAAATGGGTTAAGAAGATAAGAAAAGGGAATTCTAGTACTGAGGTAGTCGAGATCAAGAATGCTGATATTGAAATGGTATGGGATTCGGACAAAGTGAAAGACTGTGTGAGAGATTTTTTCAACAGATTGTATGGAGGTCAAGCTATAAAGCATAACAACGTTCCATTGAAGAGAATTTCATCAGACAATCCCGTTGTAGGTAGCTGAAGAAGAATCAATATCGACGACATTATATCCGTGATTAAGAAACTGAAGAATGGTAAGGCTGACGGAAAGATTGATGCAGAGGTATCCACACATATAAACGAGGGTAAAAAGATTATCGGCAGTGTACGGGCTATTACTAGAAGTAAAAATGTAACGAATGAAGCTAAAATTGCAATACACATATCTGTGTTTGCACCCACAGTGTTGTATAGTAGCGAAACATGGACGTATCAAAAAAATGAAAGGAGCGAAGTGAACGCGGTTGGCATGCAGTTTCTGCGGAATATGTGCGGTAAAACGCTAATGGACAAAGCCAGTAATGAGTGGTGCCTGAAACAAAAGATTTTGGATACCAATGTGCCCGCGTGAAGAAATTTCATTAGTGGATTAGTATAATGGCTTTGCGAAGCTCTTCACCTGGGGTGATTGCCAGAGAGATTGATCAGCGACCCTTGTCGGAGCAGTGTTGTGGGACGAGTGTGTCGTTTGGATGAACAACACGCGACTTCTAGATTAAACTAAACCTATCCCTTCTCCCACATATCCCTTACATACCCATACCATATAAAGTCCTTGATCCTCGGTAGTATAACGAAGCTAGAACCGAAGAAGTTACGCTTACCCCGGAAGGGATTTGGCTTTATGGTATAATAATATATATATATATATATATATATATATATATATAACTCACGGTTGTAAGGCGT
>JAUMHM010127278.1:0-19232 GCA_032362435.1 Melikaiella ostensackeni
ATATATATATATATAGTTCAACAATGAACAGAAACGTGTCGTTAATTTTTACTTTCTTAATGAAAATTTGTTATACGATTACATAATAAATAGTAATAATAACTGCTTAAATGCTGTTCAGCTCAAGATTTGTAAAATGTTTTTTATACGCTTTACAGGTTTATAATATTAATTTTCTTATTTAATATTCTCAAGTCAGAATTAGAGGGGGGGCCCACTACTGAAGGGTAGCCCAATAATGGTCTTTTTATTATTAACCTAGCTTTATTTAAATTTTTTTTTGTCAAATAACAGTTTTTTAAATTTATATTCTAAATTTGTGGCATTTGGATTAATAATTTTAGAATGGGGAATTTTGTGTAACATAAAATATATGTACCTAGAATTTCCATAAATTTTTATAGTATTGAATTGAAATTTGTATCCTATAATATTTTTGTATAATATTATAAAAAGGAAAGTGGAATCGATTTTAATTGAGATTAACCTTTTCTAACTGAATGTTATTTGCAGATCGGATTTTGTTCTTGATTTTAGTTCTTTGGCATCCTACAAACAATTTAAAGCCAGCATTAAAATAATCGATCTGTCCCTTTTTGGAAATGATCGATTTTTCTGTTTAATTAAGTTTCAAGTAAAAAATTTCCGGAAATATCATTACAATTTATAATCATATATTTAAATTTCTTTTTTAGTATAATTTAAATGTTAGAAATTGGAAAGTTCGAATCACTGACTAAAGTTACCTGAAGTTCCTGCATAGCTACTTTTTTATATACGAAAGCATATGTTACATATGTAAAAATTTTTAAGTATTTCAACAAATAAATCAAGGCTGTCATTTTTACTGTTCACAATATTGAAGAATTGACAGCTGCAAATCTATTAAATTGAATAATTTTCAATTCTAGATCTTCAAGATTGAACTATTAAAAAAAATCACTCAAAGTTACATCATTTTCTATTTTACACATTAAATATTCAAGAGTCTTCAATTGAAAATATTCCAACTTCAAGAATTTTCCATTGTGAATTTTCAAAATTGAACTGCATATTCCAAAAAGACGTTAAAAAATTACATCATTTTAGAATATAAACATTCCAAATTAAATTATTATTATAGTAATATTATATATAGTATCATTATAGTCAATTTTAAAAATTGTTGAAATTCAAGAATTTTCATTTGTGAATATTCAAAATTGAACTATTAAAAAAAAAGTTTAATATTACATACCTTTAAAATATACATATTGAAATTTTAGTAATCTGAAATAATATATTTTCTATATTTTCAAGAGTTTTCAATTGAAACTCTTCAAAGCTGTAGAAATTTTAATTGCAATTCTTCAGAATTGAAGGGTTTTTAATTTTAAAAATCTACAATTGAAAATTATGCAAGTTTCAAGTTTTATAATTGGAAAACCTGTAATTTTGATGACTTTCATGACTTGCAATTGAAGAGTTTTTAATTTTGAAAATCTACAATTAAAAACTATGCAAGTTTTGAGTTTTAGAATTGAAAATTCTGTAATTTTCATGGCGTGCATTTGAAGTTTTTCCAATTTGTGTATTTAGAATTGAAAACTCTTGACTTTTGATCTTCAAAATCAGCAAAATTCAAACATTTTTATTTACATGCCTTTAAAATACAAGAGTTTCTAATTGTAAGTCTACAAAATTGAACTATTGAAAACGACAACAAAAAAACACTCAAAAGTGCATGATTTTAAATTGTACCGTTATACACATTCAAGATTGAAGAATTTTCAATTGCATATCTTCAAGATAGTCCTATTTCAAAAAGATGTTCAAAATTTTATGGTAATGACTATAAACATTTAAAATTAAACAAGTCGCCAATTAAAATTAGAATTGTATAAAAGCCGATGTAGCTATTTTAATATTCACTTTAACTTCTGATTATTATTCATTATATTTTATAGAACTTCAAATTTAAGCATATATTTTAATTTGATGCTTAGTTAATTATAATGAGGAACACATAATAGGCACGTTATTTTTGTTAGCAAAGAATAATGTTTGAAAACATTTCATTGGTATATATACACACACATAAATATACATTTTCTAAATCTGAATGAGTAAGAGTTAACTAATCAAATAATGCAAGTCATTATAATTAATTTTGTCAGAATTTCTACTAATCATAAGTAAAAAAAACTACTGGTCCTCAGAGGGAGTGTTATTAGTTTACTTCCGTAGAAAATTTCTACCGGAATAAGTAACGAGTTTACTGCTACTTTTAATTTTACACTACTTTATGAATACGCGCTTATTAAATCAGATGCACAGAGTATATGATCAAAATTTTGTTTTATAAAGTTACAGCTACTTGTAAAAATAATAGGTACAAGAATTCGGAGCATATACATTTAAGCTTTAAAAGAATTTTCATTTTGTAGACATATATAAATTTTTTTGAATTGCAGAAGCTATTTAATTGAAGACAAATTACGTTTCATGATTCTTCAATCAATTTTAACATTTTGAGTCTTTATTAATTTATTTATGGAAACTAACGACTTGCTTCGGTTAATTCATGGACTATGGTCACTAAATTAAAAGAAAGTAAACAAGTAAAAAACCGATTCAATTTAAGGCACATCGAATATCGGATTTTTCGACTCACGGGCCAATCGAATCGGAAAAACCGATCCGGCAATAGCACGAGTCGAATGTTGGTTTTTCAACATTCGATCGGCGGGTCGATCGAGTCCAATAAACCGATCCGACGATGGCGCGAGTCAGATGTCGGTTTTTCGACATTTGATGGACGGGCCGATCGAATCGAAAGAATCGATCCGGCGATAGCACGAGTCTAATGTCGGATTTTCGACATTCGGTCGGTGGGTCGATTGAATCGAATAAACCGATCCGAAAATGAACGCACGTCGAATCGAAAATGCCATCATATTCGAACCGACAAAATGCACATGTCTAGTCAGGAAACTATTATAGAGTGTCTCTTCAACTGAAGACTGTCAGGTCTTGTTTCTTCATCATACAGGTATTTTATCTTACTTTGAATCTTTGCTGTTCTTATTTTTCTTACAAACACCTTGAACCATAGTTTTTAAAATTCAAAAACTACACTTTGTGCAATCAAATCATACAGTTTTCTCCAGAAATCTGTTGTCGGGGATAAGGGCCTATAATAGGAGGCCAGTCCTTCACTTTCATCAGTCTAATGTCAGTTGCCAGATAGTGAAGAAAAGCAGCAATGGTTTGGAAGTCGTTCAAACGTATTTCCAAAGAACATTCAAGAACTGAAACAAGAGTTATAAGTGCGATCATATTTACAAACTTTTACGAGAAAATTTAAGACAGCGGCTATCAATAAGCATATAAAGCGGTGAAAATGGACTTTCTCATGAAACTGAACAGAACCGTCCGCAATGATGACTTTCTTTCATCAAAGAAACTAAAAGAACTAGACATGGGTAAAAGATATGCACTCACAGATATGAAAAAATGTTTAACAAAGTTTGGAATGATGGCGTTTTTCGTGTCCATAGAAAACAAATTCTCTGTCTCTTTACCTCAAAAAGTGTCTAACCTTCTAGAAGCGAACTTTTTGGAAACAAAAACAGTCTTTCTTAAAGGTGATCTTGGTATGAGATATCATGGTGAATACTGTTTCAAACTTCAAATTTTTTCAAACTTCAAAACGATAAGCTTTTCTTATGTTCATACAGTATTATCCAATCGGCAATCTGAATCTAGATATTATGCATAATCAGTTTGCACTATTGTACCAGATATATACAAACATTCACACAAACTACAATGGTAAAGAGTCTGAACCGATGTTACAAAAAGCCATTCTGAAGAGCACGTTCCACTGATTATTCAATATCGTTTGAAGCAAAATGTGTTTCTAAAACAGATTTCAGTGGACGTTTGTATGGAATTTAAATCCGCAGACAATTTTCCCGCTGAAACTGCAGCCTACTGTCTAATTATACATGATCGTATTATTCAGTACCAACCCACTAGTGTTGAGGTGAAGAAGTTTATTCAAGATATTTGGGGTGGTGGGTGATTCTAGTGGTGGGGGAATGGTTTAAAAGCAAAAATTTTCATTTCAGAGTTCAGTTTTCATCGATATGAACCTCGTTGTGGACGTGCAGGGCTTCAAGAATGCTATCAACCAGTTTGTCTTCATGGAGTTGACTATACTTTCTTGCCAGGAAGACGCTCAAACTGTGGTCTACCTCTTTGAACCACCCTAATACTGCGACTCGCTGCCTGCCAAATACAAGAGTGAAAATTCATGCTTGACGCGCAATTACCATGGTCTAGAATGGAGATTGGGTCAGATACCCTATGAAAAAGTAAGACTTGTAGTCCGAGAAAAACTATGGGACGCTCGTGTAGTTTACGTCGAAGGACTCGAAAGGAATAAATGGTTGTCCCAGTACGTGCAAAACGTGTACAATTTGGAAGAGATCAAGGCTGTCCTTCGCTAAAAAAAACTATACAGTACGGTTTCAACGAGGTGCAATCACCACGCTCATTGCTGGAATGCAGATTGCGCAGTTCGAAATGCTCTTGCTCTCAAAACCTGGCTCGTGTCTCCTCAGGATCAACCGACTATTAGGCATTACTCTCACAGACGTCGTTGGGCTGCATTTTCAATGCTACACTTTATTCAAACATCGTTTGATTGAAATCAAATTTCTGCGCTGGTCACACATTACTGGGTTGAATTTTTCAAATTTCATGAAATCTTGTTTCTTTTGACACTAGATAATTAAGCATGTTATGTAGAGGTTAAGTTAAGTCGGCTTGACTTTAGTTAGACTAGAGCAGTCGTTATGATTAGCTGAGTCGATGCCTCTACACAGAACTAGAAATATCGAAACAACACGTCATACGTTGGCCCTTTTAGAAACTTCTATGTATAGAAAGTCGTCAGAGATGTCATCCATCAACGTTTAGAGAAAGTTTGATACTCTGAACATGTCCCACTTAGGTGGAGTTAAGTTAAGTCGGCTTGACTTCAGTTAGACTAGAGCGGTCGTTAAGATTAGCTGAGTCGATGCCTCTATATAGAACTAGAAATATCGAAATAACACGTCATACGTTGGACCTTTTAGAAACTTCTATGTATAGAAAGTCGTCAGAGATGTCATCCATTAACGTTTCGAGAAAGTTTGATACTCTGAACATGTCCCACTTAGGTGGAAATTTCAATCACTTTGAGTATAAGTTATGTATAAGTTGAATTTGTCACCATCTGTTGCTGGTATCGATAAGTTATAACTTAGCACGAACACGAACCATTATCGACTGACAGAAACTTAGCACAAGTTACATCTGCGCTGTAAAATGGGGGTAGTTGTTAGCTATAATGGTTGGAGATCAAGAATCGAAGTTGGTATTTTTTGGGAGCCCAAAAATCAGACTCTGTTGACATTAAAAAATTCTGAAAAAGATTGTTTTTCGGCAAAGTTATATCTACGTGGTACAATGGACTTGTTTTTTGGCATTAAGTGGGGCACTCCATATAGAAAGACAAATCTTAGACAATTTTCATGATTTTTTTTGGAAGGTAAGGAATGTATATATCTGTTCAGGGTCATAGGTACATTTACAACATAATTCCAGTTTTCAAAACGATTTTTGTTGCTCAAAGAAAGTAGAAAATGGCGAAGATATAACCAGTCCTCGTGAAGCTGTCCAGGAGGGAGGCTGAATGCGGTGTACACTCCAGCACCTCGTAGGGTTATCTGAAACAGTCTGTGCAAAAAATTTGTTTGATATATACATGTGGTCACTTGATGAACCAATAAAATTGGAGAAATAATGATAATTGGCTAAAGGGGCAGCCTTAGAACAAAAAACTTGATTTTTTCGGAAAGAATTTCAAACTTTGACCCAGCTAAAAACATGTTTATTTTCATAATTTTTAGTCGGTCTTAGATTCATCAATTGGACATAAGTATCATAAAAACGTGTGCCAAATATGAGCTTGATCGGTCAAATAGTTTTTGAGTAATCGTGTACACCGATTTTCAACTCATTGAAAAAAAAAGTTTTGAGGTAATCGCGTTAATTTCGGCAAGGGAAAATGTATGATTCTGTGACTTACCGACTATTCAGCAGCTCCAGCACCATATAATAGTGAAATAGTCCTTCAGATTCATCGTAATACTCATTTTGTCCATCCATCTCCTCTCTGCGTGATTTACGGGCCACATGGTGCCTATACCTACGCGCGGGGCTCAAAACGGGGAAAAGGTGAGTCACGCTTAAAGGCTCGTGGGTCGTCATTTTTGAGAATTGGACAAAATCACTAACTGCATTGTATTCTACAGGTTTCAAACTAAAAATTTAGGCAATAAAAAAAATGCATTTTTTGAAGCCTCTATATGGAGTGCCCCCCTTGAGGGCTAAGGCCCAAAATCAAAGTTGATATTTATGAGGATCTCGAAAATAAGAGACTTGATTGACAATGTAGAATCCTGAAAAAGATTGTTTTTCGGTAAAGTCATATCTACGTGGTAAAATTGGGGTAGTTCTTAGCTATAAGAGTTGGAGCCTAAAAATCGAAGTTGGTATTTTTGAGGAGCCCAAAAATCAGAGACTCTGTTAACATTGAAGATTTCTGAAAAAATTATTTTTTCGGCGAAGTCGTGTCTACGTGGTCCAGAGGGGTTGATTTTTAACGTTGAGGGCTGAAGCTCGAATATCGCAGGTTGTATTCATGAGAAGCCTAAAAATCAGAGTGTCAATATTGAAAAATTCTGAAAAAGATTATTTTTCGGCAGTCTTATCTGAAGCCTGTAGTGCAGCATGACGTTTTACACCGAAAGAAAAAGCATCGTTGGTTTTATTTTATAATTTCACGCTCTCGGTGAGATTTCTAGAAAGTCCGAATGCTTCTAGAACTAGAAGCTTCATGTGACTACTCGTCATACGCGAAGGATTGTGCGCGCTTGTTTCTGTTTTTCTGCGCGGATGTCAGCTGAAGTGCCAAGTCATCTAAAAGCCACCGATGGATCTTTCCCAGCATAATCATTAGAGATCATGTCCTGTATTGATGCTTTTTTCCCTATGTCTCGATCCTCCTACGAAATTCGAATGCGACAAAAAAGTCGTTAGAGATCACATCAAAATTTCTTGAAGGTTGGATTATTTTTCGCAAACCTAGGTATCCCCAGAATTTAAGATCTTGGTCGATATTGCAGGGACCCACTTTCTTGTGCGAACCACGAATTCGTTCCAGCTTTCTAGAAATTTCGATCACTTTGAATATTAGTTAGGTGTAATTTGAACTTCCCGTCATTTATTGCTGGCGTAGACAAGTTATAATTCAGCACGGACACGAACCATCATCAACTGTTGGGGACTTAGCTCAGATATAAACCATACTCTTTAATGTTAGGGAAGTTAAGCGAAGAGGTAGGGGGTCGGTGGTGGCTCGATCGGTAAAATAGGGATTATCCATATAGACCGTGCCAAGATTAGGTATCAGTATCCTACGTTACCGACTGTCTGTAAAACAGTCGCCGAGAAATTACCGATAGCGACAGTGACGCCATCTTCCAGTGGCGGCTGGAACTACGTAGCTGTTCTCGAAGCCCCTAGCGATACTACTAACAAGAAGTTCCAAGAAAAACAGGCCCTGGTAGCCCCGCAATACTTGGAACTGGATTCAGGGGAAAATCATGGAAGCTGTACCATCGGGTTGATGGAAAATTCATCGCAGAAGATTTTGATAAAACTGAAGAGGTCCGTGTAATTGCTGAAAGACCCATCCAGGATGCACTGTCCAGAAACAGCGCAGATGAATGGAGAAAAGCAATTAAGGATGAGTTCATATCACTCATCGAAAATAATACTTTCGATTCATGTGATCGGCCTGAGAATCCAAATGTTATCGATTCTCGAATTGTGTTCAGAAACAAATATGATGCAAATAGAGAGCTTAAAAAAAGAAGAGCTCGTCCCTTTGTTTAAGGGTATACTCAACGTCCTGGAGTAAACTTTAACGAAACCTTCGAACCGTTGCTCGTTTAAGCTCAATAAGAACAGTGATGACTCTAGCTGTGAAGCACGATCTTGCTTTGCGTCAATAAGACGTTACGACTGCTAGTAGATGATTTGACAAGCAAATCTGCATGGAAGTACCTGCTTTCCTGGAAGTAGCTTTAACGGAGATGATCCATTTCAAGGGATTCAGAAACAAAACTAAAGAATAAATTTCAGGCATGCTTTGATAAATCCAAAAGAAAAACAAGGTGTTGTTGCTAAAAAGGTCCCTATACGGATTGCAGCAAGCAGGCGGACAAATGGAACACAAGGCTGAATAAGGAACTCAAGAATTTAAAATTAAGACATTTGGAACCTGATCCGTGTCTATACACTGCTAAATGTGGACAATATTTGATGATTATCGTTGTCCACATGGACGGTATGATATGTATGATGCATGGGTATGATAGTGGCTTTGAGAAGCACCGATTGGATGCTGAAAATAAAACAAGAATTGAAGAAGAAATTCGAAATAAAAGATGTTGGAGAAGTTCGACACTGTTCAGGGATAGAGTTTTTCAGAACCGAAGAAGAACTTCAGATTACACTCAAACAATACACTGAGAGTCTTCCGAATCGTGTCGAGATAAAGGATTTAAGGCCGGTAGTAACTCTGTTGGATCCAAGTACCAAGCTGAGCAGGCCAGAACCAATTTCAAAGGAAGAATTAGTCGAATACCCATTCGATGAGCTGATAGGATCCCTGATGTACCTAGCTGTAGGAACACGGTCAGATAACGCATTTTCCGTTAAAGCGAAATAATGTTCCCGAAAACCAGAAAGAATCTTGAAGGCTACGTTGATGCAGATTGGGGGAATTATTTGGATGATCGTCGTTCATATACTGGATTTGTTTTTTCATTAACTGGAGCAGCTGTTAGCTGGAAGCTAAAAAGCAAAGGACAGTAGCTCTTTCCAGTACGGAAGCTGTGTCCAAATGAGATCGTAAATCTGTTTTTCCAAAAAGGAAATCATTCTCTTTATGCATCCCATTATATGTGGATGAAACTTCAAGCTTTCGAATAGACAGATGACAAGTCTATGCGAGGTTCATTCGACAACTTTCTGATAATCAGTCCGGGCCATAGACAGACTGCGCTTGTAGAATGCAGCGTCTTTGTAGACGCTCCTGTCGATTAGCAGGTTGTCCCGACAGGATACTACCTCTTTTTTTCGAGGTACTTTGTTCGTAAATCTCTCTATACACACGGCGATCACTGAAGAGGTGCAGTAGGTCAGCGAGAAACTGTTGTTTCTAACTGATCCATCTCTCCCTCTTCTGTATTCTCTTACTTGTGTCAGATAACACCCGTATTTTATCAACAATGTGCTGTTTGATGGGCAGCAGCTTTGACTTGTTCAGCAGTGTCTGATAGTGGATCCTCAGTTCGTGAGCGAACTGTCGCAATCTTACCGTAAACGGTCTACCAGATGTTATGTAGTCACACTGATTACAGGACGCGTTCTGTCTGGCCCAACAAATCTTCTTATTCAGTTGATGTAAGCGCCTTGTGGTCTCTTGATCCATCGTTGTTGCCACGATCAGCTAGGGTAAGGGTTCGTTCACCCTTGCAGAACCTCGCATGCAAGGGGGAGACTGTATACTCTAGGAGGTCATCGGTATCCCAGAGACACCGTTATGAGACACCTCACCCAGCTACCATTCCGCTTTTGGAACGGTTATTCACACCTCCGCCTGGGGATTTTTCTTTCGGGAATATCCGTGGATAATTGTCCGCGAATACTTATTAAGTTTTATAACCATATTCAGCAGGAACCATCTGTACAGGAACCCTCTATCTGCAACTGGAGGACGCGTCTGGTGACTTTGTCATAAGCCCTCCGGTTCGATTCCAAAGGAACCGAGATGGTATATGCATAACAATAGAATTCTTGGCTCTGGCCGACAGGAACATCATAGTCAAGGCAAAGGAAAAGGAGGAGATGCACAGAGACCTTATAAGAGAAATGCGGCGAATTTTTCCAATATATTCGGTTAAAATGATTGTCCTTAAGATCGGTGTCTTCGAAGGTGTAATGTCATCACTAGTTCGTAACATCGAAACCATAGCCAAACGATACGATGACATGCAGTACCCTGAATTTCATCGTATCCTGTGGCCACTCATCTCACGGTCACGTGGCGTGGATATAGGTGTAGTTTACTGCAATTCTACTAGGATCCAGTGTCATTTTGGATGCCAGTCGCTTCCAGGGGGATCCTGGGGTGGTTGTTTGACCAATGTTTTATCTATATATAGGTATGCCGTTAACAGAAATGTTTAAAAGTTTGCTCAAAAACTGAGAATTTACCATCACTCACTGAACAAGTCAAAGCTGCTGACAATCAAGCAGCACATTGTTGACAAGGTACGGGTGATATCTGACGCAGGAGGAGAACGCAGAAAAGGAAGGATGGGGCAGGGAAAATTAACAGTTTCTCGCTGACTCATCGCGCCTCTTCAGTGATGTCCCTGTTCCAGTCAAAAATCCGCCCAAGCCCGAGGATCTCGAGACTATACCGAGAACATTATCCGCTTTAAAGAGCTGTGCGACAGCCTCATGACATCTGAGGAGGAATGACCACCAATCACTGCGGAAGACGTGAGGAAATTAGTGAAGGGTACGAAGAATTTCTCCGCTGTCGGACCAGATGGTATCAAAAACCTCTGGGGTTCTAAGTTTACTTCTGTACACCAACATCTGGCTCGGATCTCCACCTCATATTTAAAGTCGGAAACGCCCATTTCGCAGTATCTGGTGTTGGGACGCACTGTACACCTATCGGAAAAAGGGCGATTTGTCCAACCCAAGGAACTACAGGCCAATAACTTGTCTGAACACGCTGTATAAGATCTTTACAGCTATCCTAAGCGTCAGGATTGTTCGGTCAATTGGACCAATGAGAAGAGAGATTTACGAACAACGTGGCTCAAAAGAAGGCACTGGAGAAACCTGCTAATCGACAGAAGCGTTTGCAAAGACGCTGTATTCCATAAGCTCAATCTGTCGATGGTCTGGATTGATTACCGGAAAGCTCTCGATTAAACCTCCTATAGTCTTATTATTTCTCTGATGGACAGCTTTAGGTTCACCCACGCATAGTGGGATGCATAGAGAGACTGATGCCTTTATGGAAAACCAGATTTACTATCTTATCTGAAAAACATCGTGTGGCAACTAACAGCGTCACTTTCCAGAGGATCGTCTTTCAGGGCGACACCATGAGCCCTCTCTTCTTTTGCATCACTCTTCCGCCATTATCTTTCGCACGACGCAATACTTATGGGTACCTTTGCGACGAGCCTTGTTATCACGAGTAATAGGTCACTCATGTATTTTATATGGATTACCTGTAGATCTATTCTTCTGGAACAGAGCAGCTAAAGCAGGCTCTACGATTTATCGAGAGGTACTTACGAGGAATTGACACGGAATTAGGATCGGACAAGTGTGCCAAGATTCATCTGAAGCAAGGACGACTTAGTGGCCTTCTCGTGAATCCTGAGCTCGTGGATAGGAGTGCTATTAGATACCTTGGCGTAGCAAAATATAACATTAGTGAAAGAGGATTTCCGAAGCAGATATAAGCGATACGCTTATATCTGCTTCGGAAATACCTTCAACAGATTTGGTCTTCCAATCTGTCGGCATTGAACAAGGAATCTGCGACTAACATGCAGGCCGTCCCGGTTCTAGTCTATTCGTTTCAGATGGTCATGAGCTCACGGCCCCCGACATAGCCACGTGTAAGATCATGCATATGCAGAAGAGCTTGCATATCAACTCGTCCGTTCCGCGCTTGTATATTCCACGCCATAAAGGTGGGCGCGGACTTCTGAATCTCCAATGTCTTTATAACTGAGTTATCCTGGGTATAGTTCACATCGTCCCGAATGGAAGGGACTCTCTCCTGGCGACGGTCAGAAATCACGAGATATTTGGCAAGGGAGCGTTCCTTCATAAAGCCGCGGAGCAGGTGGCTGAAGCTCTTGGTCTGGATATTAACATGAGAAGTAAGAAAAGTGCATCAATTAATCAATCTAGGTTCTTTACTTCTAAAAGCTCGAGTGAAGAAAGCAGAGGTCAGCAACTTTCTGAAACAGCTCCTCGACGAAAAGATTCCCGAAGTAGTAAGTTATTTCAGACTTAGTACAAGAACATTGGTCATCTGTGGAGTGACCAAGCTAATTTGGTCAATGTACGGAATGCCTTTAGTATTTCGAATTTTCGTTAAAGAAAAACTGTCTTTATTTTAAGGCGAAAATTATTATTATTTCTGTTTCAGAAGCCTGTGCTTGCCATCAAATAAATATTCTTTATTATTATTATAAACAAATTTATAAACGGAAGTCGTTTTTTTTGGAATTTGCAAGGTTTATCCAGATCAAATTTATAATTTTCCTGTGAAATTTAAAAAGGAGAAAGTGATATTTAATTAAAATTTCTTAAAAATTTCGTTATTGTTTGCTGTTATTGTGTTATTGACTATTGTTATTGGGGATGGTTTCAACCTTTTTAGCCCTTCACTTACAAAACTGTATATAAAATTAACAACGGTCATTGTTAAAAACTATTTTTGTGGGAAGATATTTAAATTCACAATTTTTTCTTTGTTCAAAAGAATTGCTTATAGGATTGAGTATTAACAATTATTGAGTATCTCTGGTAACTAACTCAAATTGTAAATGCACTATTAAGAAGTTTTCGTGTAAAATAGTAAATTATGTGACGAGGGAGTTAAGTTGGTCTTTACACTCGCTGGTAAAGAACAATCCCTTTTGCGTAGCACACGATATTTTATTTCACATATGTATGAAAATGTCACTACCATGTCTGTAGAGCGAGAAGAAAGTTGACATTTACAACCCACGAGCGTCAAAGCAATCTTCGCGCATCGCATCAATCTGTATTGCCGACAGTACATCACAAGTTAACCATTTATCCCGTCCAATACAGTTGATTCTCGTGGAACAGCTGTCTGCTTAGCGGAACGTAAGTTTTTTTGACCCAGACTCAAGGGAAGAAAGTAATAAAATTTGCGATGTGCGCGTGAGGAAAGATTGCTTTGACGTTTGTGGGTTGTAAACGGCAACTTTCTTCTCGCTCTACAGCCAGAGTGAAATGAAAAAGAATATTACGTGAAGATACCTAAATTTTTCATTGATTTATTTCACTTATTTATATGAATCATAATTGTAATATTTCAAAATATATAATTCAATGTATATATTTTTTAGGAATGTATGTAGCAATTCAGGCAATTAAGGAAAATTCAAATATGAAAAAGTCTCAAATTTTATTATGTTGGCAACAAAATTGTTTATGACAATGACCGTTGTTGATTTTGTGGAGGTTTTTGTGAGAAAAATTCACTTTTATAACAACTTTGAGCTCAAAAATTGAAACCATCCACAAAAACAATAAACAATAACACAATAACACTAAGCAATAACCAAAGGTTTAACAAATTTTAGTTAAACATCAATTTCTCTTTCTTAAATCTCACAATGAAATTATAAATTTGAATGGGCTCAATATTACACATTCCGAAAATAATGAATTCTGTTAATGAATTTGTTTATAATAATACAAAATAATTTTTATTCGTTTGCAAGCAAAGGCATCTGCAATAGAAATAATGATAATTTTGGCCTTAAAATAATGACTGTTGAAGGGTGTCATGGCATAACCGTGTAATTGCCACTTTTTTCAAAACACGTTTTATTGGCTTAAAAATTCTTCGAAATTCCACCGCAGATTGTGGTAAAGGGATATGTTTGAATTTAAACCGGAAGTGGGTAATGTAAAAGTGTAATTTTTCATAAACGTATAAGTGCCACGAGTGCACCTGCGCAACATTTATGCGCATTTGTCTTTGACATAGTCCATCAGGCTCTTGAAGGAAAAAAGAAGGACTTTTGGTCGATTTTACCGTTTCTGTTATTAAACGCAAGATAATAATATTTATTGCATTGATCTAGATTATTCGGGACTTATCTTCAAGTTTATTCTATTTATCCTACATCAATATGCAAATTTAAAAAAAAATCCTTGCATTTTTGTACTTCTTCAGATCAATGCTCAACGACATTCTTCCCAAAAATTATTCTTTCTTTACAGGTATATCTATTCATAATGTTATTGACTATATCCTTCAAAAATACAAGGAAAATAATTTTTTTATATAAAAATACCACATTGGTAGTGGAAAATCCGATTGTATTTCACAATAACGTTTTTAAAAAATTATTTTTTTTACTTTTCAGCCTTCTATTTGTCTCGTTATATGTTTCTCATATTTCACGCATACGTTTTACGGTAAATATGGCCTAAACAAACAATAAAAAAAATAATTTCGTAACACTTATATGGTTATGTCCGCAGACGATTTCTTACGAGGTTTATTTAACGAAAAGTATTAAATTTTTTCTAGATATACAGAGCTCCATCAACTCTCGAAAGTATTTTCACATTTTTTTGCTCTTTTGACAATATGAATTTTGAGAATGCTTCTTTCCTCTCCTGAACAATTTTTTTTACACTTATACGAATTTGTTGCCACACCTCTCAGTTTCTCTTTAAGAAAAGTTCGAAATACTGCAATAGGCATTACGTACATTGACTAAATCAGTTCGGACACTCCACAGATTGACCAAAGTTCTTGGAAAAAGTCCGAAATAACTTGCTACTTCGGGCTTTGCCAAAGAACTCTGGACATTCTGCGGAGTGACCGGTTAATCCTTGGTTTGTCTAGCCACCGGGCTTGGACCGCAACATATATATATATATAACGCTTCTACTGACGAAACGAAAAAAGAAAAATGACCGCCCATCTCACGGTTGTGAGGCGTGGCCATGGGTGTGATTTATCGCGGTTCTACTGGGAGCCGGTGTCATTTTCATGGATGGCAGTCGCTCCCAGGGGGACCCTGCGGTGGTTGTTCGCCCATTTTTTAAAATTATATGTATGTATGTATATATATGTATATAGTTTTATGGATGCTGAGAATAATGGCGGTTTGCAGTTTGACATGATGCAGTTTATGCAACCTTCGAAAGAGCTTATTACCCTAATTCTTTGTGGTTTCATGCGAACGGTGGACACGTACTGTGAGTATGGTGACTCGCCTTGGTCATTTGTCAGAATTTAGACAGCTGAGACACTTCAGTGTGCTCATATGCACATCAATGACAATGCAAATTTCTCATCCAGCGTGTCACATTCGATGTATCCGAGGATCAATTTCCAATATATTGGCGTAGAAACAATCATTTTCGAGATTCACTTTCTTAAAGGTTACCTTCATTTGGAATTCTTAAGATTGTAATTTTAGGACACACCTTTCGCGGCTTTTTCACTATAGTATTAATTTCCTGAACTTCCCTTTGAATATAATATTTTTAATTATCGTAACATGTTGCGATCTGATACTTCGACGTGAGATTTGAGCGACGTGATCTATTCGTCCTTGATGACTTCAATAATTCTCGCAAACGAGTGATCTTTTTTTATCACTTTTACTTCCAAACGATGGCTGTACGTGTGGTTATAGTATAAAAAATTGATTGGAGCGTATTAAAGTGAATTAAGATTTTTTAATTCATTTGAATCTTGCTTCCTGGTTCGTTGAAACGAATTGACCCAGCGCGAATTGAATGCGTGACAATTAGCCTTAATTCGTGGTCTAGGTAATTTCGAAAAAACTGATAAAAAGTGCATTTCTTAGTTGGTTTATATCTTACAAATTCGATTGAATAGGCTAGTCTTTAACATTATTCGCGCTGGCGAATTTAGGCGGGGTCCTAGCGTATTTTTCCCAATTCGCCCAATTAGTTTCTTTTTACTGGAGTAAAATACAACACTGACATCGAGCACACCAGGCTCTACTAAGGTAAGCGATATCATTTACTCGAACTGCATAATCTTATCTGTAGTAAAGTCAACTAACTAAGGAATACAACACATTTCTCAGATACCGCTTTGCAGTGAGGTGCTCTCGTTACCAAATTATTTACATTGTGTTCACGGCAGTCGACTTGGAGCTCTCTGAATCTGAGAAAAAGAAATATTGTCTAGGCTATCA
This sequence comes from Melikaiella ostensackeni, assembly GCA_032362435.1. NCBI lineage: Eukaryota > Metazoa > Arthropoda > Insecta > Hymenoptera > Cynipidae > Melikaiella > Melikaiella ostensackeni. The sequence goes on from JAUMHM010127278.1 coordinate 16,152, forward strand.
AGAGCAATTCTTGACCGATGAGTCTGGATTTTTTCTTTCAAGAAACTTTTTTTTGATAAAAATCCCTAAACATTGGTTTTTTAGAAGACATTTGTCAATTTGGTAACGTAATTTGGACTTTATAATGTGAGATGCCTCAAAAGATAGTGATCAAAATTAATATATAAGATAAAACGACTGTCTTGATGTGAAACTTTATTTGTTACGTTTTTAACGAATTATTTATGCTTACAGAATGAGGAGATGTATACAGAAGGAGAATTAAGAGGAAATTTGGAGGATAGTGAACGAGTACGAGAATTACAAGACAAAATCGCGGAACTTGAAGCTGAGGTAAGATGTAAATCTCGTGAATTCATGACTTTCTTTGTAATTTTTTCATGGGTGTCAATTTGCTTCCCTAGTGCGGTTGCGCCACAATCTTGAAAAAGTGGCATCCTGTCATCATGAAAGAAAAAGGTATTAATAGAAATGTATGTATGAATCTTTATTGCCTTTAAGAACAGAAAATTTCTGTGGCAAGAGAGAGCCACAATAAACGAATTAAAATATGTATATATGACTGAAAATTAGTGGTATATGTACAAAAGAATTCGACTCTTACTGGTCAAGCGCTACAGTTGTCTGTGATCATTTACATAAGGAGAACGCCCTAATTCTCAAAAACGTGTTTATAAAGTTATATATTGTGCGGAGAGTGGCTGGATCAGCAATAGATAATAAGAGATGTAGATTGTCTCCGTTAATCATATGTAAATTACGCAAATTGTGATCTCTAATGGACGAATAAGTTGGACATTTTGGAAGAATATGTAGGAGGCCCTCATTTTCACGTAAATTACACAATTGACATATTTGTTGTGGGCCAATTACAGTAGTACCAACTTTTGAGGTCAGCTTAATAATGAATTTGAAGATGTTCTAAGCTGGATAAAAATGCGTTTAAAATGAAACGGGACTTTTTATAACAGATATTGCTGAGGTTGCGTGTCACTGTAAAAAATTTGTTTATAAATGACACTAAAATTGCTATTTTCCAGTCTTATCAAATCTTGAGAAAACATGAATTCATTATATCTATTAACCATGTCCACAATTTGACCTTTAAGGGTGGTACCATTTAGTTCAATCAAATTGTTATTAATGCCCGCACCTTCCAGGCAGCTTATAAGCTGACCCAGCCAATTGTATTTGAAATTTTTTTTGTGTGCGGTTTGAGCCAGTTTTTGCATACAGATTTTGGGGTAGCGCGCGTCATCCATCTCGAACACACGTGCCGCCTAATTTAACGCCATTTTTAAAATTTGCCCAGACACACAGGATAAGCCCAATCCTAATCTCACTACAAAGTAAGGTGTGTTTCTCGGTAGGCGAAAAAGATTCTTGAAAAAAAACGGATCTGTGCTTTTTCGTAGACTTCTAAATAGTTCAGACCGACAATATGAGACGCATATAATAAGGTGCTTTTTACAAGTGAGTCCTGTATTTTGATAATAAAAGGCCAGGAGAAACATTTAGTTCGGATTAAAATATTGTAGACCGCTGCCGAAGCTAGGTTGGCTCTGCTAGCTGCGGCATAAGCTGCCAAACAGAACATTCCTGATCTAGAGAAAATCGTACCAAGAAAATAAAAACAAGAAACAAACTCCAGCTGACTACTATCATATTCCGGACCAAGGAGTTTTTTGCCAATTCGACCTTTTTGGAAGATAGTATACTTGGTTTTATCTTTATTGACCGTTAATTTATTTATATCACAATATTCTTGCACGGCATAGAGTTTTCTTATTGCATCAATTTTTGATTCGACTAGAATAATTAAATCATCTGCATAAATTAAAAAAATAATATCATTGGCACCCAAAATTCTGAGACCGGCCAGACCTTTTCTCCGAAAGAAAGTCTCCCTGTCAGAAGTTAAACGGCTCAATATTATCGAACTCAAAATTTCACCCTGCAGGACCCCTTCTGTAATCGGTCACTCATCTGAGAGTTCGTCACCCACCTTTACACGGGTTGAAGCTCTCTCATATAAACTTCTGAGTATCCTAATTATTTTCGAGCTTACACCTAAATCGTGAAGTTTTGTCCAGATGAAGGCATGATTGACCGAAGGAAACGTCCTTTAAAAATTGACTACTATGGCATAAATGTGTCTGTCTTTTTTTGTAGATATATCTATGAAATGGCAGCCAAAGTAAAGATATTATCAATACGACCCTTGTTTTGTTGATTGACGACATGATTTCGTCTGCTGTAATGCTGCTATCTAGTAACGGATGCCATACATCCGTAGCGTCTCAGCGGGAGTGTAAAGCGGATACAGGTATAATTTTCCCATTCTTCTGTGATGAGAGTGTTTGATTTCGTTTTCAGTTTCCTAAATTTATTCACGGTTTCTCAAAAAGTCTTACTTTCGTTAACCTTCTCAAGGCCCGCAACAATACTATTTGAAAAACTCAATTTTTTACGGCCGATCAGGGCTTAGTACCACTTTTCAGCTTTAATATAAAACTGCTTAGACTCGTCAGAAAAGTTAACCCGGCTAGCAGTTTTTAATGCGCTGAGTAATAAAGTTTTAGCTTGTTGACAATCAGTATCGAACCAGGGTTTGTCACGCGTAGGTTTACCACAAAAGCTTTACCTCTCTTGAAACACATCAGCTAATTGGCGCTATCAACATCAACACCAACAATCGCCTTCGTAAGGTTCGAGCTTAGTCCGTCGATATCGATTTTGTAAAAATTAACTTTAAACTTATTTGAAAAATAGAGTTCGCTCGAACATATTTCCTGCTTGCTATCGTCCCACTTGAGGTAGGTCGATGTTTTATTTTTGTTTACTTTTGGAATTTCAGACTGACTAGCAGCAGCAGGAAGACAACAGGAGGACACCAAGACAGGAAAACGATCAGAAAAGGGTACAGACTGATCCACCTTCAGGTCATTTATTAAACTTAGCGCCTCTATCTGCACCAAACCAGGTCGTTTATACTTTTCCCCTCTGCATTCACGAATGTAAAATTTGCTGTGTTGTAACATCACGATCTACCGTTTAGTAAAAAGAATTATTCATCTTTCA
>JAUMHM010127392.1:0-19218 GCA_032362435.1 Melikaiella ostensackeni
GGGGGGCGGCAAGTGCTTATTGTGCCCCGGGCGCCGAAAAGTCTCGCGCCGCCACTGGAGCCTCCCGCGAGGTCTTCCAAAGTCTCCCACGAGGCCCACCAGAGCCTCCTACGTGAACCTCTAAGGCCCTTCATAAAAAAGGAGAAATAGGCCTTCAGCCCTGCAACCCTTCTTACAACCCCTGCCCTTTAAGCCCTTTCCAGGAATATAAAATAACTTTCAACGGAAGCCCCTTTCCAATTTTTTGAACAACCAGAATTTTTTTTATGTACTTCTAGTAGCAATCGGTAAAAAAATGTATAAACAATAATATATCATGATATTTTATAGTACGACAGCCCCCATCCGAATAGGAAACCATGGTTAGGTGAAATTTTACGTAATATTCCGTATCGTAGAGAAAAATTAGTTTTAAATCTAGCCAACGCTTCAAGTACAAGAGTCACATCACTATAAAAAAATTTTTTACCAGATTGAAAGTTTTTTTGGTCTCTGTCGCAGAAAACCTGCTTTTATTAAAAAAAAGAGATGGAGGGGGTAGAAAAAATCTTGCGTAACCATTGGTGGGGGGAGGTCTAGAAAATTCTTACGATTTTTTACGTCCCGATTATAAACATTAATATTTTAGGAAGGAGCGTAGCTCCAAGTATAAAGTGTTTGGGTTATATTTCGAAGGGATGCACTCGGAGTAGTAACGTTGCTAAGGGTACTTTTCCCAATGCTTTCTAATACTTCCGAGCAAGAGTAGGGTATACTAAAGATTTATGCTTGAATTTTTATTTGAGAAAATAATGATTTTTCTATAACTTATATGGAAAATGGAAAGATTGAAAATAGGGGTCATAAAAGTAAGAACGTAGATCATAAAGAAGGAGGTGAGAAATTAGTACAAAGATATCCTTGCGATACGTGAAGAAGAAATTAGTGAGTTGATTTAGAACCAGTCTATTCAGATTATTCCATTCTTTGAAATAGAAAAGGATAATAATCCAAACAATAACACTTTTTCAAAAATGGCTAACTTCCTCAAATTTGTGTATTATATTTTAATAAAAGCAGTTATCCTTTTGTCAATCAAGTTAATCACTAATGCCTCAATTAAAAGAAAACATAGTGGTATTCATGGGCAACTTTGCAGATTGGAACAAATCTTTGCTTAGTGTCTCTTTTAAAATTTCGTAAAGATCAAAATGAAATCTACTTTCTTATAAAAATGTTTATGCACTAAAATAGAATACCCAAAACGTTAATTTTCATAAGAATGCAGTTTCCTCGTAAATTTGCGGACGACTCCAGGCGAAGTTTGATAATGCTATAAAAATCTGGAGGTCGTTAGCTTTGAGTCTTTTATTTTCTTTCCCTCGGGTATAACTATTTTTAGAAGGGAGATGAAAACTCGTTGAAATTAATTTTCAACCCTCCAGAGTGGGTGAAATTCCGGTTTTATTATTCGAAAGGATTATACAAATGCCAAATCCTAAATAAATAATATCTCATGTCGTACTTCTAAGAATTAAGAGGATTATTCTTATTATTAATTAAAAATAATTCACATTTAGTAAGCAGTTCGTGTTAGTTTCATCGTTATAAAAATGTATGTAAAAATATTACAAGTATAGAAATGAAGTCGTAAATGAATCATTTTGTTTAATGGGCCATATGGTGGTTGCGAGTTAACTTCATGTACCTTGTTTTTTGACATTGATTCTACAAACGCTGATTCCTATAATTTTATAACGGACCTGTTGCGTCAGTAGCTTTTATGATTATGTATGAAGATGACTCGTACAAAAGCATAAGACTATATACATACATAAAATCCCACCAGTGGTCTCATTTTAGTACCCTTCAAGAATGTTTTTTTTAGTCTTATTTTAATACCGGCAATTAGCCCTGAAATAATTCCCTATTTTAACAGTGCTGCAACATTGGCTCCTTCTCCTCACTTATAAATTTAGGCGAGGCCAGATACGTAGGTCCAGCATTATTTAATCTTTAAACGCCAAGGTTTAGTAGCCCCGACTGAAAATGCTGAAGCTAAAATCGAATTATTTAAGCCGAGCAAAAAAAGTTGCGATTTAGCACCTGAAAGGAGAAAACAAATTTTTTTAAGTTGATTGATCTCCTCTGTTCGATTTTGGAATTTGTGGATTCGTAAAATGTTATAGTTACTGATTCAAACGAATTTTTTGTTCATTAACATTTTTCGTATTCCTAACGCGACGACTTGAACTGCAACAATTATTAACGTTTTTTAACTTTAATTTCAGCTCAGAAAACTTTTGGTATAAATTTAGTTTCATCTCATTTTAAACAATAAAATGTATGCGGAAAATCGAGCGCGAATATTATGATGAGAATGTATTCCTTAAGGTCGATAGAGCCTTATGTAAATAAATTTCCTTTTTCATTTGAAATCAAAAACAAATTTAGTAATTTGTACATGAAGAACATATAACACCGAGCACGAAACGCGAGATCCAAATGCATGAATGAATGAATTTTTATCCAAATAGATGAATTACGAACCAAGGAGATACATTTTCTACCAAAAAGAGGAATTTACAACAAAATACGTAAGTTTTCAACCAAATAGTTGAATTACCAACTAAAAAAGATAAAGGTTTAATCAAAAATAGAATAATTAAATTTTCTGTTAAAAAATTAATAGTTGAAAAACCAATCTTCTATAGAGTAGCTAAATTTTCAATCAGAAAGATGAATTTTCATCCCAATAGTTGAATTTTCAACCAAAAAAGATGAACCTTTAACGAAAAATATAATAGTTGATATTTCAACTAGAAAATATTTTTATTTCATATCTAAAATAATGAACTTCAACTAAGAAAGACGAATTTTCAACAAAATAGTTAAATCGTCAACTAAAATAGATCAATTTTTGAACAAAAAGAGTGACTTTTTAACGAACTAATTACATTTTAAACCAAATAATTAATTTTCAACCAAGAAAACTATTCTTCTACTACAAAAAGACGAATTTTAAACAGGATATGTAAATTTTAAACCAAGTACTTGAATTTTTGATTAAAAAAGGTACATTTTCAACAAAATATTAAAATTTTGAACTAAAATGATGAATCTTCAATAAGAAAATGAATTTATAACAAAGTAGTTCCACTTTTAACCAAGTACTTGTACTTGCTTCTTCATTCAGAAGAAAAGAATTCTCGACGAAAAATGTAATAGTTGATATTTCAACCAAAAATGATTTCAATTTTGAATCATGAAAAATTTAATTCAACCAGAAGAGACGAATTATCAGCAAAATACAGAATAATTCAACCAAATAGTTTCATGCAAGTACTTAAATTTTCGAGCAAAAGAGATGAATTCTCAACGAAAAACGTAATAATTGATATTTCAGTCGAAACAGATTTCACGTTTCAATAAAAGACAATTGAGTTCAACCAGCGAGATGAATTTTCAACAAAATAGTTTAATCCAAACCAAACCGGATTAATTTTCAACCAAACGGTTGCATTTTCAGCCAAAAAGGATGACATTTTTACTAAAAGAGATTAATTTTCTAACTAAAATGGCGAATTTCCAACAAAATAGTTGAATTCTACACTAAAAAGTTTGTAGTTAAGAAGAATAAATCAATTGAATTGTAGAATTTTCAAATATACAGTTGAATTTTCAACCAAAAAGGATTACTATTTTAGAGTATTGTTGAATTTTCAACATAATAATCCAGTTTTCAACCAAATAGTAGAATTTTTAAGAAAAAAAGATGAATTCTCAACTGAAAATATAATGGTAGACTTTTCAACGAAAACGAATTAACTTTCAAACAAAAATATTTGGATTTAGTCCAGACGCTATACCCATTTCCGTCGGATTAACGAAGCCCAGTCAGTTTCTTTGATAATTCTGATGCACAATGATGTTTGCGAGATATTCGCAATTATGTAAATTTGATTAATTCCCGATTATTACCTATATATTTGATATTTTTCAAAATATGCTTATGCATTTCGTTAGAGTAGACCAAAAGCAATAAAAGTTTTGGATACATATTTGCGACCAGACGAATATTTATTGCAGAAAATCAACAAAAAGGAAAATTTTTTCGAGATCCCATTAAAATACTGGCATTGGTTACGAATTGTTAAATAAACAAAGGTTTACCTGTACGCGCCTTATAAATGAAGGTCTTTAACTCGGTTGTTATATACAGTAGAAAATCGGGACAAAGCTTAAACAATTTTGTACATAATCAGAAATGCATTCATACAATTTTCTTCCAATTATTTTTATTCGCTTTAGTGTAGAATTTTTAGCATGTAACCTGTTTGACTAGTTTTATTTAAAAAAATTTATGGCTGCTTTATAAGGGGACACTTTGAAAAATTTTCGTTAAAAGAACTAGGGGTGGATTTTAGGGGTATTTGAATATTATTGTGGGGTTATGAGCATAGTCTAGAGTTTCCTCAGAGTAACCTGTTTGACTTCTTTCATTAAAAAAATTTCATGGCTGTTTTAGCTGAAAACACTTTGGAAATTTGTCCTTCAAAGAACTAGGGGTGGATTGTAGGGCTTTTGAATATTATTATTGGGTTAATTTGATTGAAATATTTAATTGAATTTGAAATTTTATTTTGAAACTTAATCCAAATTAAATAAAATTGAAGTTAAATTGAAAATCAAATAATGATTAAACAGTAATCTGATTAATTTAATAGTTCAATAAAAATAACTTGAGTTTGGAAAAATTGTTTTCTTGAATATTTAGCGAAATTAACTTCATTGAAAGTGAGACCAATTTTAATTCTTGCTTAAAATAACAAGCATATATATTAGGGTGATTAATTTTATATTATTAATATAAAACATTAGAGTGTTATATAAGCATCGAGGAGAGTTCAAATTTTTCTTCACAGAATGCTCATTTATCGATATTCTAAGCTTAATTGGGCATGTCTTGGTTTAGATGACTATAATTTAAAATACATTAAACTTTTTCACAATAATAATTTCAAATAATAGTGATAACAATCATAATTCCTGATTGTTCTTAAATGTAGTCCAAATATTTCATTTACTCATTTGATTTGGTAACTGACACACCTTATGGCATATTGTAGTATAAAAATATGAAGCAAGTAAGATAAAATGATTCTTTTTTTAATGATTCTAAAAGTTTCCAGTAAATTATGCATAATTAAAGTAATCAAAATAACTTGAGTTTGCAAAAAATTGTTTTCTTGGATATTTAGTGAAATTCATTTCGAGTAAAGTAAGACCAGTTTTAATTCTTGCTTGAAATAACAAACATATATAAATATAATACATTAAAGTATTATGTAAAAATCGAGAAGAGTTAAAAAGTTTCTTCATAGGATGCTTGAAATTTATCGACATTCCAAGCTTAATTGGGCATGTTTTGGTTTGAATGACTATAATCTAAAATATATTGAACTTTTTTACAATACTAATTTTAAATAATAGTGATAACAATAATAATTTCCGATTGTTCTTAAATATAGTCAAAATATCTAATTTACTCATTGTATTTGGTAATTGACACACTTTATGACATCATATTATAGAAAAATATGAAGCGAGTAAGATAAAATTATTATTACTCTATAAAATGAGTTTGAAAATTGTCATTGAATTATGTATAATGATGGTAATATGAAAGAAGATTATTCTTAAAAAAGAGTAAACACCAGATGAAAAATGCGTGATCATAGTCATGTGAAAAATATTTACACTAGACTAAAACGTCTTTGGGGCATAAGCTACGGATGTACTACAAACATTCATTACCTATCTTCTTATGTACACAGCTAACGGAAGTCTAGTTGACACCTGTTTTATGTTGAGCAGTATGAATGCTGCAAAAACTGATGAAAAAGATCAAATTTTGTATCTAAAATAACATAAAACTGCATGAAATTTCTTTAATTTTGCAGAAATTTCCAATTCTGCGGTGGTAGTGTAATTATTTTTATCTTCTCAACAATTTAAAGAAATATTTCAGATGATAATGTTTGGTATTTTTATTCTAACGAAATATGTTATATATGTATTCAAACCTTTTAGATTTCATACTGAATTGATATTTGAGGTTTTATAGTAGGTTAATATAGTTTATTCACAATACAATTAATATTTTTATTTATTTTCAATTTTTCTAGTGTAAAAATGAAACATTCAAATAGTAGTAGGTATTTGATTTTGAATCAATTCAATAAATTTAATTAACTATAATGTGTGACTATACTACGAAATTTCAATTTCCACATTCTCATCAGAGAAGGTATTAGATTTGAGTAAAATTTGACCCCCCCCCTCCCGTTTTTGTCAAATGTCTACGTTTTGAGACCCTCTGAACCCGAAAAACAGGTTTTTACGAATTTTTCTGTTGTATGTATGTATGTGTGTATGCATGTAATTATGTATGTATGTACGTATGTATGCATGTATGTATGTATGTATGTATGTATGCATGTATGTATGAATGCATGTATGTATGTATGAATGTATGTATGAATTTATGTATGTATGTATGCATGTGTGTCTTTGAGCACGATACCTTTTGAATGAATTAATCTATTGGATTGACCTTTGGTACACTCTTTCAGTGTCAAAAACTGAAGTTCATGTTCATTAGCTAGCCGATTTGGATAAAAATTCCAAAAGTTAGAGCATTTTCAACATTTTTGAGATCATTTTTGTTTAAGATTTGAGAATTATATGTACGGCTAATCGTAGTACTCACAAAGTCGAACAATTTATCCCGATTACCATTTTCGAGAAAGAGAAAATTATGAGACTTATAGCATTTACAAAATTCAAAAAAGGAAACGAAAATGAAATTCTTAAGCCAAACAAGATTTACGCCGAATCAACGTAACTCTACAATTTTCGGCAAACATAGTTAGTGGTAAAGTAGTAAGTAGCTCGTAGTAAAGAACAATATACAAGCTCTATATGGATAGGCATATATAATTATGTTTCACATAAAATGTATCTATAAAAATGTCTTCAGACCGAATACATTTCACATAAGGTAGTTTATCGTTTTGTCCTCAGGTTCGCCTATCTTGTTCCCACTGGCTTCGACACGATCGGTAAGACACATGATAAGTTATGAAACTAAAAAAACTGTTTTACCTAGTTCCCTTTTAGATAAATAGTAGAACACCCCAATACCGTCGCGGCCAGTGTCGTCGTGATGCCGCTAATTAAGGCGCATTTTCTATTTCATTTATCACATAAAAAACAGAATTTTTCCGAAAAAAATGGCCTAAATGTAAAACTGAGTCCAAACGGAGAACCCATTTCGTCTAGTCTTTTTGCATACATAATCTAAAGAGTAACGAGATCAGAGAAACAGGCCGTTTTTTCGGAAAAAATTATATTTTTTATGTAATAATCGAATAAAAAGTGCGCCTTAATTAGCGGCACCGCGACGACACACAGTGGGGCAAAATGACGAAAAAATGTTTAAAATACGATTCCAGCCACAATTTTTAACGGATTCAATTTTTTTTAAACTAAAGCTAACTGAATTCTTAAGAGATCCCTCGAGGCCGATTAAAAAAAAATTATTGTTTACTTTATTTATACACAAGGTTGGCAAAAGTCGTAAAATTTAAGATTTTGTTGCTATAATAACATGCAATTGATTCAAAATGATTGATATCAGTGTTCAATCAATAAGTAAACATTCGTGAAACATAAATTAATAGTTTATTATAAATTTATAAATTGTTATCAACAGTTGTATTGTTATAAGCAATGGTAGGTGATTTTTGAGTGGTTTCGGATATTTATTAAGCGATTTTTGTTCTCAATCCAATTTAGAGTAACACAAAAACATATGATGATAAAACGGAATATATTTCTTATCGTTACAAACAAATTTTTTAAACAAATGCGCAGTTGGAGAAATTTTTGAGTGTTAAAGGTACTTTTTTTCAAACGTGCTCTGTTGGGCTTACCAATTTTACATTAATACAGTTTGATGTTATTGTAGGATAAATGGCAAAAGGATCTTAGTTTTCTTTAACTAATAGTTCCTGAGCTTCTGGATCTAGTTTCAATCCTGATTTTGTTGCGAGATTTCTTTCACTAGCTATTACAGGATCAGATGAGATAAAAAATTTTTGAGTCAAGTCTTTGTTAGTGACAACTCGATTGAATTTTCTGGTATGAAATTCTCTGATGCGACGAACATCTTTATTCATTGCTTCTTGCGCTTCTTCAGTCAGCTAACCAATAGGGAGAAGGCCTGATCCAATGATGTCCTCCACCTTGCAAAAGGTACTTATGCACTGACGAAGGCATGTAAAACCATTCGTAATGTTTAACATACAGTTTGGCAGTCTTTAAACAATACAAGTCAAACTTACCTGGATAGACATCCTTTCCACAATTTAAAACCTGAAGTATGATACTAAAATTATTTAAGTGAAGATTGATGCCTGTGATTCTTGCTGTCAGCTCTGGATCTTGAAAGAATCTGCGCGAAGTGTTTTCATCATTGGATGTGCCGCTGCTGCCTTGCTTAGGACGGTCAACAATTAACTCCAATTTTTCTCTAAACTTTTTTTAAATAGCCTTCTTTCTTTCAGCCATCAGCTTCTTTTCTTTATCCTATAGAGTCGTCAAGCTTTTCTTGAAATCTTCACGATACGCTATATGCAGAAGACACTCCATAAAGCGTATACGTGTGTGGAGTGGAGAAATTCCAAATTCGTAAATTTCTGGCTGCACAGGTCTTTTTTGAACATTTTTCAAATCGTTCATTTCTGAAGGATTTGATTTACATATAAAGCAGGATTCAGCTGATGGTGTTTGAGAAACTGCCTGGCTCACTTTTCACTCAACCATTGTGAAAACCATTTTATGCTGTACAAAAAATTTGGAATTATTGATTTTAATGATTGTTGATAACAGTGCAGCAATTTCTTTTTTTATTGAATTGAATTCTGATCTACTTTTATCGGCTGTTTCCTTTATGTATTCGAACATTAACGGAAGACAATACTTGACAGAACCTGGCCGAGGATTGTTCCAAAGTCCCGAAGACTCGAGAAATAATGTTTCAGATGATTGAAGCGGAGATTGGACATCTAAGCATAAGGGTACGATAGATACTATAAATATGCTTTCATCGGATATGCCGTCTTCATCGAATTTTTGTTTATACTGACTCTGACTAGAGGCTCCATCACAACCCCATTTGGTTATCATCCTTAAATAAACTGCATTTCTAGGGGTGATAACAGAATTAGTCAAAGACATAATTTCAGGAATTTGAAGCAAACGTGATGCTGTATGATTCAACAAGGCTTGTAAATTAATCTTAACCCGTTTTTCCATAACATTTATGGCTGATTCTGGAGGACAGCATTCTTGTCTTGCTGTAGAGAATTCTTTGTACGGTTTCAATATGTCCGCATTCTTTATCTTCATTTGCAGACGAATAAACTTAAATTGATGCTTGGAAAGTTTAGCATCTTCTATTAGAGTTAACATTCATTAGCAGTAAATGGAATAAGTTCTCCACCTTCCAGTAGATACTTATTTAGCTCGTCAGAATTAGCGCACAGAAGTTCACGGATTTTTTTTTTCTAATGAAGTCTTCCCTTAATATTTCAAGTTTGTGAGAAATGCGACTTGAATTTCAACTTCGTGTATAAATAAAGTAAACAATATTTTTTTTTCAAATCGGCCTCAGGGGATCTCTTAAAAATTTAGTTAGCTTTGATTTTCAAACAAAAATTTTTAATCGGTTAAAAATTGTAGCCGGAATCGTATTTTGAACATTCTTTCGTCATTTTGCCCCACTGTGGACCGCGATTTTCTGGGTTTTCCGCGATTTTATCATTTTAGTGCAAAAAATTACCGCTACCGCCTTGTGAACGCGCTGCTAGATGGGCTTCTTTTGCTTCTATATCTGTCATCTTCCGTCGCGTAGTTCTCAAAAAAGTTAGAAGTATTTTTCATTTTTGCTTCGCATTGAATCGAAAAGTTCGCTTTATGATTGTAAAGTTTAGTTTGTGAAAGACATCTAAACACAGCTTTTTTTTATTTAGTTTCGGTATTGTGTCTGTAAAATATGATTGAAGTCAAGTGTGTATGACACTCACCATCTCTTTCTTGGGATTCGTCTGCTCGGTGTTAATTTCAACGTTTCAGATAATAAATATTTTCTATCAAAATATTCATTTTCTCATAAAAAAACGTGATGTATTTTTCGTTATATGGACTCAAGGATTTCATCAGACTCCGAATACTTGCTGAGTTTTGTCTATTTGTCCTACAATCTTCTTCCGAAAATAAGTATGGGGCAGGGCCGTCTTTATAATTTGGGGCAACCAAAAACATTTCTAAGTCCCCTTTATCCAACGCCCTCAAAAAAAATATTAATCATCGAAAACTGTTAAGTATTTAAGAATTGCTAATATATTAATTATCTGTTTTTGAATACATGCATTAAAAAATAGTAAAAATCACCACTATAGAAATTTTACATAATTATAAAATGTTAATGTGGGAAGACATTAGTTGAAATTTTGCTGCAGATACTAATGTGGGAATATTTTTATTCTATTTCACGACGAAATCAAAACGACAGTACGGCGGAACCCTCGTGTGTCGGAGGACACAGAGCGACCCAAGAATGGCAGGTCTCTGCATCTATCTCTCAAGTGCCTCGGCATGTTTTTGGTACGCGGGTATGGCTTTGAGAACTTTTTCACTTCTGTGCAATTTTCCGTGCATTTTCTTGTCGAGTAGCTGTTCGAGAAAGTTATTGACCTCTGCTCTCTTCACCCGGGGTCATAGAAGTAAGGCATTTCGGTGGAGTTATGCACTTTTTTCACTTCTGATGTTAGAATCCAGACTAAGGGTCTCGCCCGTCGTCTTCGCGACTTTGTAGAGAAACGCTCCTTTGCCAATCATCTCGTATTTCCTGACCATTTTCAGGAAAGGATCTTTTCCATTTGCCACGATGTGAGCTGTACCCAGGATTATTCGGTTATAATGAATAGAATGAACAGAGTAGAACCAGGACGGAAAGCATTTTATTCGCAGATATCTTGTTCAACGCCGACCGATTGGAAGACTAAATCTATCGAAGGAACCGCTTGTATCTGCTTCGGAAGGCCTCCTTCACTGATGGTAAATCCTGAATGCGGCTGTCAGGCACGCCCGGGTATAGGTAGGTCTCTTCAGCGCTAAGGTGTCTAATAGCACTCCTGTTGACGAGCTCAGGGTTGTCGCTTACGCTAGCAAGTCGTTCTTGCTTCAGATGAATCTTGGCACACATATCCAATCTAAAGTTCATACCACTTTCTCGTGTGTACCCCTCAACGATCTCTAGAGCATCCTGAAGATACTGTGTTTCGAAAGCATGGGTCTTTAAGTCATCCATGTAAAATATATGAGTGATCTTATGCTCGCGATTATCAGCCGCGCCGCAGATGTACCAATGAGAATTGCATAGTGCGAGAGATAGAGGCAGAAGTGTGATGCAAAAGATGAGAGGGCTCATGGTGTCGCCCTAGAAGACGTCCCTCTGGAAGGTAACTCTGTTTGTTATCACACGATGCTTTACAGATGAAATGCATTTTTCTCAAAATTGGTTAGTGGAATATAAGCTACCCGGTCTTTATTAAAGAGGAGATGGAATCTGGAAACTCAAACTCTCTCTGGAACTCAAAGAAATGACTCTGCTTAAAATGTCTGGTAAAAAACAGACAGAAAACGGATAAGAGCCGGTCAGATAAGCATTTGGTTTCTAATCGGTTATAGCCAGTTTTTATCTGGTCCTAATTAAATTTCCGGAATGAACCCGGATCCTACCCGGTCATTATCCGAGAAGTGGCAACAGAAAATAAGTTGTGAAAACATTCTAACCGGTTCTAACCAAACAGTTTCAAACCAATAAATGGAACCATGATAGTATATTGTGTGAGTGGTGCGCGAAGTACATGATTCAAGACGAGCGTGAAGTTTTAAAGCCATGAGGTGGCAATCTCACGGGTCGAGAATCCCCTGCGCACACGCGTCCCACATACTATTTTTTGAAACTGTGCATGAGAAGTTCGATTCCAAAAGTTAGTCGGATTGAGGATCAGTGTCGAAGCCTTTCATTAAAGAAAAAACAACAAATACGAGTATCTTTTAAATAGTCAAAAAAATCTCAGAGGTATTTTGTATTTTTAATGTGACAAAAGGTAAATTTTACTTTATTGTTCAGATATGAATATATTATCTTCATGATCACTATCACAAGTATCATTTTTCATACACATGTTTACTTTACTATTAAATATGTATTCGTCACAAGTACGTGCTAACATTTGATAAGCAGAAAATATTTGACAAGTGAATATGTGACATAAAATTGTACATTCGAAAGTAGATCCATCTATTGTGATCCATGCAATCATGCATGCGAACGTGCACGAATGCCACTAGCTGTGACTGAGTATGAATGCTGTGTTTTGATTAACTATCAGCCGTGCGCGAAGAAGTGGCCGATTTACTTGGCATACAGTTCGAGCGTGCGCGAAGAACTTCTCCCACTTAGTGTGTGAATTGGACTCTTCGTGCCCGCTATGCAGGCACGAGAAACCGAATTTCGCACGCAATGGTTTTAAAAATTAAATATTGGCAAAGACCGAAATTCTTTCAAAAACGGTTCCTACCCGATTCCTAAGAGGCACTCGACACTGGGGTACAATCTATACGGTCCTACCCGGTATCTATCCGACAAATGGACCCAGATATTAAATACTGGCAAAAACCGGATCCCGATTCTAACCGCTTTCTAGATGATTCATATAGGGCACTCGACACTGGCGTACAATATATGTAACAGGTCCTACCCGGTTCCTATCTGACAAATGGAACCAGAAATTGAATATTGGCAAATACCCAACTTCGTTTCTAGCGGGTTCCTACCCAGGCCATACACGTCAATCGAAACTGCTGTAAACCTAAGCGGTCCTGTCCGGTATCTATCTGACAACTGGAACCAGAAATTAAATATTGGCAAAGACCAAACTTCGTTTCTAACCGGGTTCTACGCGATTTTTAAAAGGCATTTGACACTGATAGACAATATAACCAGTCATACCCTGTTTCTATCCGACAAATAAAATTAGGAATTAAATACTGGCAAAGACCGAAGTTCGTTTCTAACCAGTTCGTGAATGTTCCCTCCAATGCACTCGGCATTAGTGCACAATTTACAATTTTATATCTGCTTTTCATCCGATACCCGTCTCTACCCGATTATTACAATGCACTCGGCATTGGCGTACAATCTACCCGTTCCTACGCGGTTCCTATCCAACTGATGAAATCAAAAATTTCTACCTGACTCCTGAAAAGCACTTGACACTGGTGTACAAGTTTACCGATACATCGGATTCTATCCGACAAATGGAACCAGAAATTAATTAGTGGGAAAAACCGAAGCTCGTGGCTAACCGGTTCGTATTCAATTCCTACAATGCACTCGGCATGGATGTACAATTCGACATTTACTACCCGGTTCCTACCTGAAAAATGAAATCAGAAACTCCATATTAGCAAAGACCCAATTACGTTTCTAACTGGTTCTCACCCGATTCCTAAGAGGCACTGGACACTGGTGTACAAACTAACCGATCTCACCCGATTCCTATCTGACAAGTGGACCCAGAAATCAAATATTGGCAAAGACCAAACTTCGTTTCTAACCAGTTTCTTCCCGATTCCTAAAAGACACTTGACACTGGTGTAGAGACAGAAGTTCGTTTCCAACTGGTTCCTACCCAATTCCTAAAAGGCACTTGACAGCGGTGTATAATCTAACTGGTCCTACCTGGTTTCTGCTTGAAAAATGGAACCAGAAATTAAATATTAGCAAAGCACAACCTTATCCTAACTGGTTCTTACAAGATTCCTAAAAGGCACTCGACGCGTATGTACAATCTAACCGGTCCCACGCGGTTTCTCTCTCACAAATGGAACGAGACATTAAATATTAGCAAAGACCGAATTTCGATTCTGAACGTTACTCACCTGATTCATATACACGGCACTCGACACTGTTGTACAATCCAACGGGTCCTAACCGGTATCTATGCGAGAAAAAGAACCAGAAATTAAATATTGGTAAACATCGAAGTTTGTTTTTATGCGGCTCGTAGCCTATTCCTTAGAATCACTCAAAACTGCTGTAAAAACTTACCGGGACTAACCGGTTTCTATTAGACGAATAAAATTAGAAGCTAAACGTTGGCAAAGACCAAAGTTCGTTTCTAACCGGTTCCTACCAGATTCCTACAAGGCACTTGGCACTCAAGAACAATCTGCCCGGGCCTACTAGGCTTCTATCCGACAAATAGAACTAGAAATTAAATATTTGCAAAGACCCAGCTTCGTTTCTAACCGTCTTGTGCCCGTTTCTCACAATAGACTCGGCATTAGTGTACAATCTTCCCATTCCTACCCGTTCCTATCCGACAAATGAAGTCTGAAACTAAATGTTGGCAAAGATCGAAGGTTGTTTCTAACCGGTTCCTATCTGATTCCTACAATGCACTCGGCATTGTTGTAAAATCTTTCCATTCCTACCCGGTTCCCATCCGAAAAATGAAATCAGAAATTTAATATTGACAAAGGCCAAAGTTCATTTCTAACAGGTTTTTACCCGATTCCTTCAAAGAACTCGGCACTGGTGTACAATCTGCCCGGTCCTACCACGTTTCTGTCCAACAAATGGAACTAGAAATGAAACATTAGCAAAGACCCATCTTCGTATCCAACTGATTTCTACCCGTTTCTTAAAAAGCACTCGACACTGGTGTACAAGCCTACCGGTCCTAATTGGTTTCTATCCAACGGAAGGAACGAGAAATTGATTGTTGACAAAGCCCTGACTTTGCTTTAAGCCGGCTCCTATTAGATTCCTAAATGGCACTTGACACTGGTGTACAATCCAACCAGTCCTACCCGGTTTCCAATTCAAAATGAAACCCGAAATTAAATATTGGCAAAGACCGAACTTCGTTTCTAACCGAATTCTACCCGACTCCGGAAATGCACTTGACACTGGTGCACAATCTAACCGGTCCTAACCGTTTTCTATCTGATAAATGAAACCAGAATTCTGATATTGGCAAAAACCAAACTTCGTTTCTAACTGTATCCTACCTGATTCCTAAAAGGCACTCGACGCTGGTGTACAATCTAACCGATTCCACCCGCTTTTCATCTGAAAAATGAAACCAGAATTCAAATACTGGCAAAGGCCGGAGTTTCTTTCCAACCTATTCTAACCCGATTTCTAAGAGGCACTCGACACTGGTGTACAAGCTTACCAGTTCTAACCGGTTTCTATCGGACAACTGAAACCTGAAATTAAATATTGTTTATGACCAGAGTTCGCTTCTAACCAATTTGTACCCTATTCCTAGGGGCAGTCGATAGTGGTGTACAAGCTTACTGATCGTCATCGGATTAAATTCGACAAATGGATCCAGAAATTAAATATTGGCAAAGACCGAAGTTCGTTTCTAACCGATTCGTACCTGATTCCTGCAATGCAATTGGCATCGGTGTACAATTCACCAATTTCTACCCTGTTTCTATGCCATGAATGAAATCAGAAATTGAATATTGCCAAAGACCAAAGTTAGCTGCTAACGGGTTTCTACCCGATTCCTGAACGGCGTTTGACACTTGTGTATAATCTGCCCGGTTTCACTAGGTTTCTATCCGACAAATGGAAATAAGAATTAAATATTGGCAAATCCGCAGCTTTGTTTCTAACTCGTTCCAGCTCGATTCCTAAAAAGCACTGGACACTGGTGTACAAACTTGCCGGTCCTAACCAGTTTCTATCCGATGAACAAAACCAGAAATTAAATATTGGCAAAGACCGAACTTTGTTTCTAACCTGTTTCTGCCAGATTCATGAAAGACACTCTACACTAGCGTACAATCTAAAAGGTATTGTCCGAATTCTGTCGAACAAATGGAACCAGAAATAAAATATTAGCAAAGCTCCAACATGGTTTCTCACTGGTTTCTACCCGATTTCCAAAAGGCACTCAACAGTTTTGTACAGTCTAACCGGTCCTACCCGGATTCTATCTGACAAATAGAACCAGAAATTGAATATTGGCAAAGACGCAACTTTGTTTCTAAGCGGTTCCTACCCGATTCCTGAAAGGCACTCGACACTGATGTAAAAGCTTACCGGTCTTGATTGGCTTCCATCCGACAAATGTAACCAGAAATTAAAGATTGGCAAAGGCCGAAGTTCGCTTCTAACCGATTTGTTTCCGATTCCCACAATGCTCTCGGCATTGATGTACAATTTACCAGTTTTTACCCGGTTTCTATCTGATAAATGAAACCAGAAATTAAGTATTGTCAAGGAACGAAGTTCGTTTCTTACTGGTTTCTACCCGATTCCTAAAAGGCACTCGGCACTTGCGTCCAATCTGCTCTGTCCTACTAGGGTTTTATCTAACCAATGGAACTAGATATTAAATATTGGCAAGGACCCATTATCACTTCTAACTGGTTCCTACAAGATTCCTAGAAGGCACTTGACACTGGTGTGCAAACTTTGCCCGGTTTCTACCCGACAAATGGAACGAGAGATTAAATATTGGCAAAAAGCCAACTTTTTTTTAAGTGGTTCCTATCCGTTTCCTAAAAAGCACCAAACAATAGTGTACAGCTTATCGGTCCTCACCAGCTTCCATCCGACAAATGGAACCAGAAATTAGATATTGGCAAATACCAAATTTCGAGTCTATCCGGTTCCTACCTGATTTATACGCGGCACTTGACACTGGTGTACAATCTAACCGGTCCTATCCGGTTCCTGTCCGAAGTATGGAAGCAGAAGTGAAACCAAATTTCCTTGAATAGGATCCTTAACAACTATTCCTGAGTACTTTCAATTCGGTCATGATTTTTTGTTGTTATAACAAAAACAGCCATTACAGGATTGACCCTCTAGGAATATTCGTCGCGCAACCCTGTATTATAATTTGTTAATTCTCAAAATGTTTCTAAGTGTGCAAGTATAAGTGCCTAGTTTGTATCCCTTTGTATTACTTCAGTCCAACTATTTGTGCAAAAGTTTTTTCGTTGCTTTTTCTGAATAATCAAACTTTCTCTTCCTGTCTGTCATCGTAAAAGTCGGTATATGTTCTCGAAGTTCGAGTGCACTGAGGCTTTCTCTCCTCCCGTCAAGCCTCACCGTGTGTAACATGCAAGCGGGCGCCTTGGTGGGAATACCAAAGGCAGGAATAGCGGTTACTTACATTCATTTGGACTCCCGCTCATGCACGCCCGACTACTTATACCGCATTTCTCATTGGTCCAGCTTAATTGTTCTATAATTGAAAAAATAAAACTTCAAACAATTTTTGGAAAAGGAATTTTTATTTTTTTTTTCATTTTTCTTATACAGCTACATAAGTCCGGACAAGTTGACCTGGGACACCCTGTATATATCATATACCTGCGTTGATCTATTCTACTCGTAAGAGCTCGTTTGAACTAACGAGTTTCTATGAGTTTTCTTGAGACTTTTCCAGTAGGGATTAATAGGTCCCTATGTATTTTGAAGAATCTATATAGGTTCCTATGTACGCCCTACGTAGGATCATGTGTAGGATCCTGCGCTGGTACATACGAGGTGTGGCTATTATATAACCGGAATGATTTCTTGCCGTTTGTTTGGGGCCTCGGCAACAACAAGCCGGGTCTGATATTGATCTATGCTTTCCCCGCCCCCTGCCCTCCAGATTTCAAAGTCGTATGACCTTCAGTACGACAATAATTGCTAACTTAATAAACATCGATAAAGAAACTGTTAGACAAATTATAAATGAAAATTTACACATGAAAAGAGTTCGTGCTAAAATGGGGCCGACATTGCTCACTTCTAAGCAAAAAGAAACTCGAAGTAACGTTTGTGCTGACATTCTCGAGAACATCAAAATGATCTAAAGTTTTTGGAAAAAACAATGACTTGTGACAAATCAGGCTTTTTTCAAGACGACCCTGAAACTAAGCGTCAATCCATGCATTTAAAGAGTCCCAGATCACCGAAACAAAAAAAAGCACAGATGAGCAAGTCGAAATTCAAAGCCATGATGATAGTTTTTTTTGATTTCCGAGGAATGGTTCACATTGAATGGAAACCTGACGGTCAGACTGTTAATCAGTTGTGCTATAGGGAGATTTTGACAACTTTTCGTGAATGCGTAAGAAAAAAAAGACCTAAAATGTGGAAGAACGGCTCGTGGATTCTTCACCTGGACAACGCGCCAGCACGCAAGGTGCTGCCTGCCGAGAGGTTTTCGGCGAAGAATAAGATTTCCGTGTTGGAGCAACCACCGTACTCACCTGACCTAGCCCCATGTGACTTTTTTCTGTTCCTGAAGATCAAGTCTGAGCTGAAAGCAACCAGATTCGAGTCGATGGATGCTGTTAAGGAAAAAGCGGCGCGGCTCATGAAGGACCTCTTAGAAAAGGACCCGCAACATTGCTTCAAACAATGGTAGATTCGTATGGAGCCGTGTAGGAATCGAAAAGTGGACCACATTGAGGAGATAACATCTTCATTGAATAGTTTAGTAACTAAAAATTGTTAGAGCATCAGTATGGTTATTTTATAGCCACACCTTGTACCTATATAGGTACGTATATATAATTGAAAAATTGGTCAAACAACCACCGCAGAGGCCTCCTGGGAGCGACTGTCATCCATGAAAATGACACCGGCTCCCAGTAGAACCGCGGCAAATCACACAAATGGCCACGCCTCACAACCGTGAGATGGGCGGCCACAGGGTACGGTGAAATCACGGTGAAGGGCCAGCGAAACTCTCGTGAGTCCTAGGGACACGGAGCGACCCAAGAATGATAGCTGTTTGCATCCATCTCGCAAGTGCTTTGGCATTTTTCTGGCACGCGGGTATGGCTTCGAGTACGAACCAGTGATGGTTTCTCACCTCCGAGAGCACCGATGATAAGAATAATCATTTTAGCCGAATATTCTTTGTACACTCCTCGCAGCTCTCGTATAAGGTCTCGATACCTCTCTCCCTCTTCCGTCTCCTTGACTGTGATGTTCACATCGGCTGGAGCCGAGAATTCGATAACAAACATCGTTCGTTTCTCTTTGTCAAGGAGTACGATGTCAGGCCTCGA
>JAUMHM010127402.1:0-19217 GCA_032362435.1 Melikaiella ostensackeni
GGGGACCGACGCGAAGGTTCTGTCCTAAGCTTCTGACCCCCTTAGGGCGATCAGCCGCTACACCTTTAGTGCATGGATATTGCACCCCCTGTACCACGTCCATACGACTGTGCCAAAAAATAAAATTAATTTTTTGGTAAGCTTTACTTGAAGGCAGCTAGGACGGGTTTCGCTGAACATGGTAGGGGTGGTTTCTTGGGTGTGCTAATTATTACTGTGGTGTTGGCGATATCTACTAGTCTTGTGAAGGTGACTGGAGTGAATATTTTTCATTTAAAATTTGTTTGTCTGTTTCACTTCAAGGCAACTGAGATGGGGCTCGGTTAGTTAACCAGGGTTGGTTTTTTCAGGTTTTTGATTGTAACTGTGGGGTCAAGGACTGATATTGGTGTCTTGCGAAAGTAACGGGTGTGATTGTATTTAATTTGAATTTTTTTGCTGTTCTTGTGAAGCCCGAAAGAAGCATTAACTTCTGACTTACAGTTTTTTGGGTTTAATATTGAATTATTTATTTAGTGGTTGGTTCGTAATGGTTTTTTGGTGTTAGGGGTTGATGTTGTATAATTAGTTTTAGGTGCTTTGGAGAGCTTAAAAATAGCCCAAAATACTGATATGCTTTCAATTAGGTCTAGTGCATAACTTATTTTGAGGGTAGTTCTTTCGTAATAGGGGTGTTTTTTTGAAAATTAATTTTTGAAATTTTGTTGAGCTCAAAAAAGCCCGAAATTCTGGCGTGTTTGATTTTTTCAATTTCTTAAATTTTCTGTAGTGGAGGTGCTGGTGGCCAGCACCTCCATGCAAATGTCGGTTTCTTGAGAAAAATGAAAAAGCCAAAAAATCGGCATTAATGTCTAAAAAGAGCCCAAAATTTGAGCATGAAAGAAATGTTCGAATTTCATTGCGAAGGTGCTAGCGGAACGGACCTGCTAGATTATTAATAAAAAGGCCTTAGTGTCCAGTACTACCCGACTCTCCCCTACTATTGGGATCAAAAATCAAGTTACAATAAACGTGAAAAAGATATTCTAGCAGGGAAAGTCGCTGAATTCATATTGATGGTTGTTTTAACATCCCTTAAAGTTTCAAGCAAGAAAATCGACATTTCCTAACAACCAAAATCACGGGAGATTTTTTGACTATACCACTGGGGTCGGAAATTAATTCACAATAAATAAAAAAAACATGTCTTAGCAGGGAAATTCGTTAAATTTGTTTTAAGTGTTGTTTCAACATCCCTCAAAAATTCAAGCAAAGAAATCGACATTTCCTAACAACCAAAATCACGGGAGATTTTTTTATTGCACTATTGGAGTCGTTAATTAATTCATAATAAACGTGGGAAACATATCCTAGCAGGGAAAGTCATTGAATTTATTTCAAGAGTTCTTTTAACATCCCTCAAAGATTCTCCCGTGATCTTGGTTGTTAGGAAATATCGATTTTCTTACTTGAATCTGTAAGGGATATTAAAACAACCCTCAATTTAATTTTAACGTTTTTCCCTGCTTTGAGATGTTTTTTACATTTATTGTAAAGCGATTTCCGACCCCAACGATATAGCAAAATAATCTCCCGTGGTTTTGTTTGTTAGGAAATGTCAATTTCCTTGTTTGAATATCTGGGGGATGTTTAAACAACCCTCAAACATACTGACAAAATGTATTTGAGAAGGATAACATTTCAATAATAGACGATTTTTTCTATAAAATACATATAAAAATTGGAAGTTTAGTCATTGTTTGAGCAAAAGCTGTCCATTTTTTTGATAATTTTTTCTCGAATTATTGATCTGCAGGTTTGAAACTGCAAAAAAAATTATAATCAGACATTTTGACAAGAAGCCATTTTCAGTACATTTTGCGCGGGGTTCTTTGGAAAATTTTTTTGGCTTCGAAGTGCTGTAGTTTTTTGTATCTTATGTTGATCAAAAAGTGGTACAAGAGTTTCCTATAAAACTTCCAGGGGGAAAGGGGGCCAGAACTCTAGTCAGAACACCTGGAATTCTTAAAATTGATAAATCTGCAAAATTTTGGATGTCTTCAACGTGCTGTAGTTTTTTATATTTTGGGTTGATCGATAAGTGTTATAAGAGCTTTCTGAATAACCCTTCCAGGAGGGGAGGGGGGCCGATCCATAATTAGAATCCTGAAAATCTTAAAATTTTAGAATTAAAAATTTTCGTGCCTCTTCAAACTGCTATAGTTTTCTGGATTTTGTGTTGATCGAAAAGTGTTGCGAGACTTTTTGATAAAGCTCTCCCAGAGGAGGGCGACAAAATAATTAAAATTTGAAATTGGTGGGGGGGGGGGGCAGAACTCTAATCAGAATTTCCGGAACTTTTAACAAATTTTTTTTGGAATTATGGAATTTTGAAAGTATTATAACTCGTAGACTGTTGAATTTTTCGGAATTATGTTTGGGAAGAACTCTAGAAGACTTTGAAAACTAAAAGATTGTGAAAGCAAAATTCAAAAATGTGAGGGATAAATTTTTTTTCTTTTTTTTTTTTTGAAAATCGACTTTTTGCCCATTTAAATACAGAAACTATTTCTAAAAGTTATCAGGAACCTCGGAACTATTCAAAAGGATGTTAGAATTTTGAAAAATTCAAATTTTGATAGTGGGGATGCAAGTTTACACGCATAACAAATACTTAATATACATATATATGAAATTTAATATACAGTCTCTTAATGGCGATTTAATATACCGAGTTTCAAGATTTAATATATAAATGTATATTAAATGTAGATTAAAATTTCAAACGTTTCTAACAGTGAAGTTTTAATGCGCCTTTGACATCTCATCTTGCCCATCCCCCCTCTGCCCTCCTTCTCTCTCCCTCATAAACCTAAATGTTACACTCTTTTTTTATCTTTACCACTTTTCTTATTTACGGAAATTGTCGAGGCCTTCAACCTTACAGGACTTGAAATATAAAAATCATGTAGATTTCTTATTCGTTGAAGAGTTTCCAACAGCGGAGTAAACTTCGTTTTTAACCTTTGCCCCTGTGATCTGGGGTGAAACGCCTCATTCGGTCACTCAACTAGGTTTATCAGGCTCATTTATATGCGGGTTTCATTGTATTCTATTGAATCATTTTCTGTTCAATGCAGTAAAGCATTTTCCATCAGTTCTTATCTTTTGCTTTGCAGGAATTGTATTAGCAGCTGTGAGGTGTTACGTTCTGCACTGCGTACCTTTGCCAAGAGATTCACCTTTGGCCACGCCACTGCCACATCCAACGTCTGAGGGATCACCTGGAACAAGAGGTACATTAGACCTTCTGGTAGGTCACGAAAATCAACCAGATTCCGACACTCCGACAAATGGAGATCGGGATCATCAACAAATTCAACATTCGCATCCTCATCGCCATCATCATCCTCATCTTCCCGGCAACCATAAGAAAAAGCGTAGCTCTCAAGATTCTCATTTAGAAGAAGCTTAACTTTCTTGTCATTGCGAAGAATGCCATTTTAGATTCAAAGAATGATGTCGTGCCTGATCGATATACACTTATATATACACAAAAAGTAAGAAAGAGAATGAAGACCAAAATTAAAGCGATAAAATTCTTTTTTGGAGAAAGTAAAAAAGAATCTTGCGATAGAAGAGCAGGAAAAAGAATCAACGGAATTCATAAATGAATTTCAATGAAAGAAAAACAATATCTTAATATCTAAGATCTAACTTCTTTGAGTTTGAGAAATGAACTTCCTGGTCTGATGAATTTAAATTTTCATTGCGGGTCAGTTACTTCTTTTAAAGCAATTCGTTACAATTATGTTACTTAGCAAAAAAAGTAACTTGTTACAATTGCAGTTACTGAAAGATGTAACTTCAGGTTCCCTTAAAAGTTACTTCAAACTTGACCCCCCGCCCCCGAATTTGTGTAACCTTAGAAAAAGGACAAAGCTAAAAAAACGTACACAATATGTTTCGACATGCAAACAGAAATATATTTGTAATATAATAAATATAAAAGACACATCATGATCTATTCTTTACGGGTGCCTTTTTACCGAGCAAAATTACACAGTTCAAAAAGTTTTCTTCACAATTACAGCTCCTTATCGACCTTTTTTTTGCCCCATTTTTTTTAATTTCCAAGTTAATTTTGCCAACAAAAAAAATCGAGAGAAATATTGATAATTATTTTTGTCTAAATTAAATTAAGTTTTTTTCTAGTTTTTTTTTTGTTCGGAAAATTAGCTTGAACTTTGCAAAAAAAATTGAGTCTAATAGATACGAAGTCGATAGGAGTTGTAATGGTTTAGAATTCAATTTTGAAATTCCAAAATTTTTCTCAGTGAAAAGGCACTCTAAACAATAATCTTCATCAATATTTAAGTTTACTTGCTTTTCAAAGAGCTAATCCCCTAATTTACACTTTCTTGGAGTCATCACAAGACTAGCTTGGAGTTGCGAGTCATTGCATAAATAGTAACTAAGTTATGTTACAAGTTAAATGTCTAAAAAAGTAATCAAGATCCTAAATAGTTATAAAGAACTCAACAAGATCGGGTCTATGCATGATAGATCTGACTCGGTATTTTGCAGGTGAGAAATTGGCCCTTTTTGATGCCTGTAAGCAGTGGGCATATGAAGATTTTGCTCGCATGTATAAGGAAAAGTTCTTTTTTGAAACAACTGCGTGCGAAGTTCGGTTTCTCGTGCCTACGTAGCGCGCACGAAGAGCCCGATTCTCAAATGTTGTGGCAGAATTCATTCGCGCACACCTAACCGTGTGCGATTAGATTTAGCCAGTTCTCCGCATACTTCGCACTCAGTGGTTTCCAAAAATTATATGTGTGACAAGTGCGCTTAGGTGATTCTCGACACGTGTGAATACCACCCTCGCTTCGCTCGGGCGGCAAACTTCACACTCATCTTAAGTCACCTACTTCACGCACTTGTCGCACAATATACTATTTTCGCACGGTTCTATAATTGGCCACTTTTCGCACGCTGTATAGTACACGCCTCGAAAATCGAACATTACATGCATGTGTTACAAAAAGAAACTTTTGTAGCGTTCTATTGTGAGTTAAGTGTATAGAACCGACGACATTGATATACTACAATTCATTCTGCACTTGCACAAGCTTTGATACCGTTAAACGATAGATTATGATATGATATGGTAAGCATAGATATAATGAGCCACTGGTAAAATGTTAGTCACTAGATGACACTGATAAGTTGATTGCACAAAATTAGGATTGATATTAAATATTAGGAGTCTCATCTCTGTAGAAAAATCTCTACATCAAAACAAAACTTCCGAAGTGATCCTATTCTTCCAAATCAAAACAGTAATAAATGCAAAGAAATGTATTGGATAAACTGCTAAATTTAATTAAAATTAGAGTAACTTATAATTTTGAGTGGAGAAGTAAATCCAGTTCTTTCCATTAATGTCTTCCGTTTGAACGAATATTTTTGTTACAACTTATTAGATTAGTCTCGAAAACTAAAGTCAAAGTGAAATCGAAACGCTCTGTATCTTATCGCAATTCGATGGAAAATTATAGAGGACATAGGGTTAATATTAGTGAGTCTTTTCAACCTAAACCTAAAAACATTCGACTATGTTGGGGTCCACTTCAAATTACAAATAAATAATGTTGCGCTTTCGCGTTTCATAAGGAATTGTAAGATTTATAAAGCTTTGCGTACAGAAGCGGCAGAAAAACTGAAAAAAATCTTTTTATTCAAGCAACAAAAAATTCAATAAAAATTAATGCTGTTCCACTCCATCAAACTGGCTGAATAAAAAAAAACTTTTTTCTGTGTATAAATATGCTCGATCAATCGACATAAAACGAGATTATTTGGCCATTCCGTACAGTGATATACATGTGTATATAAATATAATTTATGATTAAAATATATTGTATTTCAAATATTCATATATATGAACAAATTCAATCGACAAGATGTGTGTCAACGAAAAGTGATTTATCGATATAGGTATGAAATTATGATTGTCAGGATGAAAACAAAAATCCCATTTATTTTATTTAAGGGACTCTACAACAATCAATCATTTCATGTATAATTTTACTTTCATCAAAATTACATGTATCTATAATCGATTGGGTTGACATTTCTCATTGAATAATAATTATCAATTTAAAAAATTAGTCGTTGGGTTTACAAAAACTTTCTTTCAATATTGTCAAACATTGACATATTAATCTTTTTTAGAGTACAAATTGTTAAAATAAAAAACTGTCAAAATTTGAGCACCAAATATATAAAAAAACATTTGAGGTTGTGTATTTTCATTAAAATTGGAATTATTTTTTGAAATTTCAATATAAAAGATTGAAATTTGATGTCTTTACGAAAAACTTTAACTTGGCAAAAATTTGTGCCTTAATTAGTCATATTCAATTTTTCTAAAGGAAAATTATACCTTCAATGGGGCTACAACTTGCAAAATAGAAACGCCGGTTGATAAAATAAATGGGTTTTTCATTGTGACCCTTATTTTATTATATCTATAAAAAGAATCATTATTCCACAACGTAAACGTAATTGAAGGAACAAATTGTTTCATCTTATATTCAAAGTATTACACCGTAAGTCGTTTTTTACCTGTACTTCAGTAAAGTTGATAAGTCATATTGATTTACATTTGTGGTCTTATAACTGACTGTCATCGTTCTTATATCAATGAATGTTAGTTGTGGAGTAGAAAATTCTTATAAATTTATCAGAAAAGAAAACTTTATACTCAAACTTAATACTTAAATTTTTGTAATTTTTGCATTTGACATTTGTTGTTAGGTAACACTGTAAAAGGTATGGACATCAGAATATTTCTTTATATAATACTTTTTTTGAACTGTCTACTATTACTAATTTCCCCTTTCCAGCTTGTCCATGGCTATATTTGACCTGAACAGTCTGACGGAAAATTCCGTAATACTAGACAGTACCTAATTCTTTTATTAAAACTAGATAAATTTCTCTAAGAAAATGTATCCACAGCAACCAAATCTATATTGCTTATATCCCGTCCAATTTTAATCCATTTTATCTAATATGTAACTGAATATATAGTAAATATTTCATAGAATTGAAATTTACTATGAGCAACTTAACAATATATTGATAACCTTTATTTTATTCAAACGCCCATATCTTCAAAATGTGTACTTTATTCAAATAATTTTAAAATTATATTAATCTACTTCAGTCATTTTGACCCGAAGGTGAATAATGAGACTGATACAAAAAATGACCAGTCGATGAAAAATATTTGTGAAATAATTACAAAAATAGATTTTAACAGAAGGAAACTCATATTTTAACAACAAAAGATACATTTTAACACAAAGAGTCATTTTAATTGGCTTGTACAAAATTTTAAATGGGACTTTAAGAATGAAAAATATTGCCATTTGAAGGAAGTTCAATAATAAGTCCAAGATAATGAAAAAGACAAAATTTGAAGGAGAGCAAAGACATACATTTTTTTATTCAATTCAAATTATTCTATTTTTGATTAATACTTATAATTGTTCAAAGAGTAAAAAAATTTAACAATCTTGATTACAAAGAACCATAATTAACTGGCTGGTAAAACAGTTGATAATTTTTTAATGACTATTGAAATAAGCAAGTTGAAGACTGTGATTTCAAAAATTACCATTTGCCAAAATATTCTTAGCTAATTCTGACTTTAAGAAACATTTGAAAATATCGACAAGCAAAGAATATTAACTGAAAAATATGATTCGTAGGACACTCCTGTTACGATATTGTATACTATACTTACCATGATGAAACTATAACTTGTTGCTACGTGATACAGTTGTATAACTCATTGTATAAAATATACGAATTTTTATTGAGTATTACTGTTAAAAGTATTACAAAATGAATTATTAAAAAGTTAGTTCGTTTATTATGAACAAGAGCAAAGGTGCTGTGTATAAAAATTGTGGAAATATTACAGAATGACAACAAAAATTCTTGTTTTTAAATTATATTTGACCCTCGAGTGTGCATTGTCATTATAAGTAACTAAGCACAATTCATGAATTGTAGTCGCATGTAAAATAAAAAATATTAAGGAACATTGTATCCAAAAAATATTTCGGAATGAAATATTTAATTGATTCAATGCTATCATTCTAACGAAGATGTCACATTTATAAACTTATGAACGTTTAATATACACACTTGAAAAGAAAACTTAAAAAGAATTCACTTGAGGGTTAATAAGTATAATAAATTTGTTCAGCGTCGTAACCAGGGCGGGGGGGAGGCTCAGATGGGTTTAGCCCCCCCCAAATTTGTCGAGCACCCCCAAAAATTTCGTCCGCCTTTTTAGCCCTATTACTAACTATTTAGCCCTGGTTACGGGACTGAATTTGTTGTACAGTAAGCACCAAAATAAAGAGATTATTTACAAGCATATTTTTAGTTCACAATTTTAAAATGTATTTTCATTATTAAAGTGTAACATTCTAACAAATTCTTCACAAGTGACTTAATGAGTTTTCTACTATTTCATGAAACCAGACTTCGAATAATAGAACTGAGTGATACGTACAAAAATTGTAAAGGAATAGAAGAGTTGCGCTATTATCTAATAATATTTTATTGAATAGTACATACCATGATGACATTAAATATACTCTGATATTTTGTAAAATTCTTTCATGAAAAAATTAAATTTAAAAAAAGTATATCATGTCATATTTTGAAAAGGTATCATTATTTGAAAATAGCGCGACTTGTTTATTTATTGAATAGTTGACTTTCGCTATCTTTATCTCTATCTATTTATCGCGTATCATCTGTCTAACCATTAGATTAAGTAGCTATCTTATATAAATATAGATCAGAGACCATGTAGAAATTTAATGGAGAATCTGCTCACTGGTCAGGCCTGAGCTAGCTTCTTTTCAAAAATTCACAAATCCACGTAAGCACCACTTGTTGGTTCAAATTAAAATTCAACCTACAAGTTTTAACCGATTTAGATGTTTTTTTTCTATAAAAAGCTGATAAAATTGTTGAGCTCTGTTTCCAGTTTTTCTGTTTTTTGTTTTTTAATTTGTCGTTGTACAATAAATCAAAAATGTTTATCAACAATTAGTTTGCTGAAAACTGCAAGCAATTCGTATCAAAATGATTTTATAATGGAAGAATTTGTAGTATAATAATTATTGTTAATATTATAAAGAAATTTTGTAAACAAATGCGTAATTCGAACATTTTTTGACAATTTTTTTTTCAATGTTAGTACTTTTAAGTGACTAGTCCAGCATAATTTCAGACATTATTCGCTAATGTTATTATTATTATTATTGTTATTATAAAAAATTACATCTCAGGCTTAAGATGGTTACTACTCAATATGTCGACGGCACTTTTTGAGTTGGACATTTGTACCAAACTGAATATTTTCCACAGGGCTATCCCGGTTTATATTATCAGTCACGGACGCATTTTAGTAATGCAAACAAGTGATCTGATGAGAGTGACATGCATAATTTGATATATTGGTCAGTCTGGTATAATTTTTACCCCACCATGCACGGGCTGAGTGGCAGCCAAGGGCATGATGGGGGGGACCTACAGCTTAAGGTGGAATCCGAACCACCAAAACCTCGGTAAGAGTACATGGAAAAATTTTAAGAGGTACCGGCTCAGGGATCGAACCCCGGACCTCTAGTAGGAAGTCCGAGCGCTCAACCGTCTGAGCCACCGAGGCTCTTTATAAAAAATTATATCTCAAACTTAAGACGGTTACAGCCCAATATGTCGAAGGCACGTTTTGAGTTAGATATTTGTATCAAACTGCATATGTTACACGGGGCTATCCCGGTTCATATCATCAGTCACGGACGCATTTTGGTAATGCAATCAAGCGATCTGATGAGAGTGATATGCATAATTTGACATATTGGGTAGTTTGGTTATTATTATTATTATCCCGACACGGGACACTGATCAATCTTTCTAGCAATCACTCCAGGTGAAGAGTTTTCACAAAGCTATCGTATATCACGGTTCACATATAAACATTTGAACTGACTAATGAGCCAATAGAAAGTTCCATACTCTTTACGCCGACCACATCCACTAAGCGAAGCTCTCCACGAGGGCCCATAAGTATACAAAATCTTTAGTTTCAGGCGTATATCACTCCGCTGACACTCTTCGTCACATATTTCTTGTTGAAAATTTTCATCCACACCTCCCTGTCCTAGCATACATCTTTTGCTTCCTTTACATCCATATATCTTTTCATGCAAACTCTTGCGTTTCTATGGCTCATTATATCTTTTTCCAAACCATATCAGAAAATTTCTTTCACTCTTCTCCATCAATGTTTCTTCTACACCATATTCTTTGAGAACCCACTCACTACACACTTTGTCCATTAGCGTTTTACCGCATATATTCTGCAGGAATTGCATGCCAACTGCGTTCACTTTATTCCTATCTTTTCTTGATACGTCCAGGTCTCACTACCATACAGTATAGTGCGTTCAAGCACAGAATTATATATTGAAATTTTAGCTTGATTCGTTACATTTCTACTTCTAGTAACAGCTCGTATACTGCAGATAGTCTTTCTACCCTTGTTTATATGTCAAAATATCTCTGCAACTATCTTTCCGTCAGCAGAAAATAAACTTCCAAGATACACGAAATCATCAATTTGTTCTATCCCCTCTTCGTCTAAGGCAATGCTGCATACTGTTTTCTCACCCCAGGCGGAAAAGTTATGCATAGTGGAAAAATTATGAATAATTTTTCCCACTTTGCATAACTTTTTTGCCTCGAACCCCGTCTTTCAAACACAATAATTTTTGTTTTATTCACGTTAATCTTGAAACCCTTACTATTCATGCTGGTATTCATCATCAGATTGGTTGCCTTCGCGCAGCTGATATTCTTCGTCGATTTTTAACGTAAGAAAACCATCTTTAAAACTGATTTTTTCATTTTGATTGATATATTCAACTAAAGATGCGAAAATGGCAATTTTTTAGAATTAAAAAAGTTGTTATAATTCTTAGATAAAAAGGTTTAAGATTTTCATATTTTCATCAAATATGCTTCTTTTCGAGTGAACTCAAACATGTGATGGCTTCATTAAATTATAATTTTTTATGACATTAAAATAAGCAAATTTCGATTTTCTAGGGGAGATGGCGTTAACTTTCGACCGCTACAGTAAAATAGGCTAGTCGAATAAAAATAGTAACATGAAACATTTTGTTGTCGAAAAATGACAGAATTGAGCATTTTTTAATAAAATTTGTTAGTAAAAATCATAAAAATGATTGGTTGAATATGTCTTGCTTGAGAAACGCCTGAATTAATCATTTGCTTATAAAATCTGTTCATAAAAATAATAAATCTTTTTAGCAAATAATGTCAAGTGATGAAATTATGTTGAATTAGTAGATTGAAAATACTAGCATCAGAAAAAAACAATTTTTTGTCAAGAAATGACCGAATTGTGCCTTCGTTTATAAAATTTATTTATAATATTAAGAATAATTACTATGCGACAAAGTTTCTCAATTATAATATTCTTTAAATACAAATTACTTCCAATATATTAAAATAAAACCTGAAAATTATGAAAACTGTGAAAAATTTATTTATAACAATTTAATTGTTTATAAAAAATATTTTTGTTCATTATGTAATGAGAAATAGTCTCCAATTAATGTCGCTCTATCAAATTTTGGAAATTGTAAAAATGTGTGCTTTACTCAAAAGAAGCTAGAAGGTCGAATTGGAAAAATGGTCTGGATCTGGTCAGGTTAAGCACCTTATTGCATCCCAAACAGCGCCTCGTTTTCAATGGGGTCATGTGGAACGATTGTCTTACGGGAGAAAGCAAATAATCATAAAATAAGGTGCACTTATATACGCAACAATGTGAACATGTATCATTTCAATTAGTTTGCTTCCAACACCTCGAACTTCCTTAAATATATAAGTATGTACTGGATATAAATGCGTGAAAACGTTAATGAAGTTCACATTCGTAATAAGGTAGAAATAAATGTCTGTACGAATTCTGACACGCAATTAAATATTTTCCGAAGCGCCTAAAGTATTACTTTATGTATACATTCTATTATGCATATATAATGTTTAATCTATCGCATTATGAAACAGAATATTGAATAAGGTCAGATCACATTTGCCAAATATTTTGAAGTATTTTTATTAAATAGTTTGAGTTACGTTACTATGAGTGCGATTTTATCTATACGCGTGTAGAAATTTCGAGGATTCTTTCTCAATACTACTCGAGACCAGATCGAGCATAATATCTGGGGCTACGACAGAACGAATTTCGTGGCACTGGCTCGGGCCCAACCAATTATCAAAAAGATTAATCACTTCCAAAATATAACCTTGAAATACTTTACTGAGCATGTGAACAATTGGTTGGGGTTAAACCGGAGTGAGATCGGGCAATCTAGCCAGAGCTTATGTGGGTTTCATGTTTCATTTCGAGTTTGCCCCGTCTAGACCACCCGATCAGAGCCACGTTGAACTTTCTGCACGGGTTTGAGAATATAATTCTGCTATTTACGCAAACGTAAGGCGAGATCGAAAGTCAGGCTAATCAGTAATCACTGAGACCAAAATGTTTGAGTAAGAAGTAAAAAAATAATAAAAGTACTGTCCTCGAAGAAAAATATATCAGAACGAAGCGTCGTTTTACTATTCACACTCTGTATATAATTAGGGCCATATATTTGTGTGTACGTATATTTATACTTACATGTATCAATTGTAACATGAAACAATCCTATGTAACATTCACACAGGGCAGTTATCTGCAAAATCATAAAATGCAGAAGTAAAAATAACATATATATACATTTTAAATTGCATATATGTGGACGTCTATATGAGAATGTCCTTTATGATCGGTTTTTATTTTTCGAGCTCTTGCATTTTTTTGTGTCTGTCTCACACAGGAAAACGCGAAAATGCGTTTTCTGAAAACCCTTTTCAGGGCCCTTCAAGGGCCCTTTTCATGTGGGGGTTCGCGTATGTGTACAATTTAATTATTAATAACTTACAGATTAAAATTCGATGAAGAAGGTTTGAATAGTAAAGAATTATGAATTTCTGGTTTCAACTTGAAAGTAAACATTTATTGTTACATTTGAAACCTTATTCTTCAACCATCCACGTGAAAATTGTCCAGCTTGGCCATTTCTAACTGTAGACTCAGAATTTTGAGCAAAAATAAGTAGAATTCCTGAAAATAAATGTAGATAAATATTTTGGTTCAAGTGTAAAGTGAATTTAGTGTTCACCTGAGACTAAGAAAAGTGATTCTTTAATTTCTTAAAGATTTAAATAAAATCTACCTCCTTATGATAATTTTGTATATACTAAAAAGGAACACCCAAAATGTTCACAACTCAAAAATGGACTTTGAGACTACCCACTTTTTTCGGCTCATTAGAGACAAATGTACAATAAATGTACAAAACAAAAAGAAAAAAAGAGGGAGAAAAAAGAGAGAGTCATCCAAAACCAACCCCACACTCTTTTTTTCTTCATCTTTCTTGTACTACTGAAGACCAACATGTTTCGAAGCCAATTTAGACTTCCCCATCAGGGATAATTTATAGGAAAACAACAGGTGAAAAATGAAGAATTGTTAGATTAGGAAATCATTATTACCTGGAAATAAAACAGAGATAATTGATAGCAGTTATTGTTTTGGGACATATTTTATTCATTGATTGAAAATGGATTTTTGACATAGGCGAACTATTCTGAATAAATCCTAAAGTAAGTTTATCTTATTCTTTAATTGGGAATTGGTTTACACATATTCAAAATTATGACAGAAAACTAAAGTCACTGTATCCAATTAATGATTCCATTCCAAATTCTGTTGTATCTCGCAAGATATCTTATTGAATTAATAGCTTTGTTACCTTCTTTCTTTATGAATAGCATTTCTATGAACTCTCTCTTTTTTCGATTTCTTTAATGATACAAAATTTTAGCATCATTCCAATTAAAATCATACCCATGTGTAAGTCTATGTTTTGAACGGACTGAGTAATATCTTGTACTTCTATGAAAATTAGTTTGATGTTCATTTTTTCATGTTCTAAGTGACCTCCTAATTTTCCCTATATGAACAGCATTAGATTGTTCACATATGAATTTGTACATATCAAATCTTTTTCCAGTTTCTCATATTTGTCTTTACCCAATTTTACAATCAAGTTGCTTTTGAAAGGAACTCTGTACATCGTATGTAAGCCCAATTTCCCCAACATTGATTTCAAGATATTTAAGATTTTTCCAAAATAAGGTAGGACAACCGTATTGAATCTATTGTAATGTTGTACATTGTTTTCGTTCTGATTATTGCCTTTACTCTTAATTTCAACAATTCTGTTACGCATATGTTCGTCAATAAAAGTAATAGGATAATGGTTGAGAAAAAGAATCTCTTTGCATAATTCAATATTCTTCTCATGGAATTTTGGATGAGATAATTTAAGAGCTCTATCATTTAAATACTTTACAATTCCTATTTTGTTATGAATGGGATGATCAGTATTAAAATTAAGTATCCTTTCTGAACAAATATTTTTTCTGTACCAATCAGTAATAATATAATCTTCATCAGTTTTTATTAAGGTCAAATCAAGAAAATTCATTCTACCTTCTGTTTCAATTTCGACAGTAAACTGTAATCTTGGATGTATACTATTAAACACATGAAGTAGGGTATTTGGTTAAAAACTTCATTTTCCAAATGTTCCATTACAATTTCAACAATAATTGGGGTCAAGAATGAGCCTATCGGAGTCCCAAATTTTTGTTTATGGAATGTACCATTAAATTCGAAATAAATGGGATTTAAAACACATTCAATAGCATCAAGAAATTGTTTTTTCGCAATCTTTGTATGAAGTTTGATCATATCCCATCTAGTTTCAATAGCAAGCTTAACTCTTTCATATAAATGTTACGAAACATGGCTATTACATGAAAGGAGATAAAAATGTGATTCATTGATATTTTAACATTTTCAATTAATTTCAGAAAGGCAGCACTGTCTTTAATTGATCTTTCTGAAAGGGTGACTGATTCTTTGATAATTTCACGAAGAAGTTCTTCTAATTTTCTCGTGGGTGAACCTATTGTCGAAATAACCAGTCGTAAAGAAAATTCTGCTTTATGAGCTTTGACCAGGCCATTGGCCAGAGTTACATTTGTGTGAATCGTGTCAATGTCTCACCTTTCGATATTGTTTCCCAAACATTTCTGAAGCCTTAATCTCTCTAGAATTTGAAATGTACCTTTTTGAATCATTTTTGTAGGATCATTTGGAATAACTGAAAAACTATCTTTATCATTCAAAATATGCATTATTTTTTATTTTAAACATCTTTTAATATTGCAACCGTATTACTCCCTTTATCAGCCTTAGTAATTAGTGATTCAGGATCACATTCTAAGAAAAGTTTTGTTTCAAATAATCCTTCATTCAATTCGTTTTCTAATAAAGTTTCTGGTGCACCATTATTCAAAAAAGCATTCGATAAACCCATAAATCTTGCTCTAAATTCTTGTACTTTGTTTTCTGGCAATTTTTAAATATTAGCTTTAATGTCTAATGATTTCAAGGAATTGAATATACTTTTTTCACTATATTCGTTAATAAAGCCTTCACCCAGTCACAAAATGTTGATTATCTTTTGTGGAATCTCTACGTTTTAAATATTCAGAAACCATGGGTCAGATTGGACTTGAAAAAGAGCTGAGTTAATATTCAGAGTCAATTTTTGTATATCACCTTGGATATTGAAAATGTTTTTAAATTTTCTTACATGTTTTTTATTATTATTAAAGGCTTTTTTCTTTGATCCAGTTTTTTTTGCAAGGCATTCTTTGATGATGTAAACCGGTACTTGTTCATTCAAATTATCAAGAGTCTTCTTTAAATTCTCATTTAGATTGTGTATTTGTGCATGGCAATCTTTCATAATTAGATTCAAAATAGATTTTCTAAGTTTATTAGTGGCCTCATCAAAGGTCTCTCTGTTTCTCTTATTATTAAAATCAAAGAAAACTTTCTTGTTAATGTCAAAAATATTATTTGCAAAAACCCCATGAATCTTGCATTTTATCAAGAAATCTTTCTGTGATGCAGATTTATGCTTTAATTTTTTTAATTTTACAATTTCTACAGATGTTTACAGTTGTTTTATCTATTCTTTATAAAATATTCTATTAATACCATTAAAATGTCATCTTGGTACTTATAAAAAACAAAATAATTTTGCCCGAAGGAGGTACATAAAATTTGAGGTATAATAATCAAATTCCTTCTTCTACCTTTTTAATGTTAGATAATGGACAATTTTTTAAATCTTTGTTCCAAGGGCTAAAACTTTCTGAATGAATTCCATGAAGTCTATTGACAGTTTTTTTAACACGTGGCTTTTACAAGAGGTAGGTTGGACGATATTGCCAAAGAAAAAACGACAGTTTCGTCTAACAAATTGTCCAAGTTCGGCTCGTAAATATCTCCTCTCTATTAGAAGTGTCTCTAAAATGCGTGTCGAAAAATTTGAGATTTTCTTGGATGTCTCGGATCAGGCAATCGTAGTCAGTATACGGCGTGTCTTCAAACAGCATGCATCTCACGTGTATAGTTTCGTCTCCGTATTTCAAGCAAAAAAAATTGGTGAAGAATTTGTTATGAAAACAAATTTTGCAAGCTTTTGAAATAATTAAATTTTATAATAAATATAAAAAAGCGGTGATTCTTCCTTCAAAAGAATCTTTTTTGACAATTTTGAAGAAGTTGTTATGTTTGGTTTCAAATAGTGTTTATGTGATTTTGTGAACAAAGTCTTGGATTACAATCCCTGGATTTTCGCCGCAAGAAGTTATGAGGGGGAAAAAATTTGTTATTACATAATCTCAATTTTCGAGTTTTGGTAGTATGGATTTCTATGAAATTTATAAAAATTGGGGTAATGGGATTGAGATATTGGAGGACCGCGAAAAAATATCAAAGAATTTCAAGAAAAAAATTTAATATTAACAAGAAAGTTTGCTGTGATTATAATAATAAAAGAAACAAAGATGCCTTTGATGAGACCACTAATAAATTTAGAAAATCTATTTTCAATCTGATTGCAAAAGATTGCCGTGCACAAATACACTATCTACATGAGAATGTAAGGAAGACTCTTGATAATTTGAATAAACAAGTACCGGTTTACATCAACAGAGAAGGTCTTGCAAGAGAAACTGAATAAAATAAAAAAGCCTTCAATAATAATAAAAAATATGGACGAAAAATTGAAAACATTGTCAATATCCAAGGTGATATACAAAAATTGACTCTGAATATTTGCTTACAATTAGCTCTTCTTCAAGACCAATTTGACTCATGGCTTTCAAATATTTCAAACGTAGAGATTTCACAAAAGGTAATCAAAATTTTAAGATTAAGTGAAGGCTTTAGTAACAACTGAAAAAAGTATATTCGATTACTTGAAATCATTAAAGACATCAAAGCTCATATTTCAGAATGACCAGAAAACAAAGTACAAGAATTTAGAGCAAGATTTATGGGTTTATCGAATGCTTTTTTGAATAATGGTGCACCAGAAACTTTATTAGAAAACGAATTGAATGAAGGATTATTTGAAACAAAACTTTTCTTAGAATGTGATCCTGAATCACTAATTACTAAGGCTGATAAAGGGAGTAATACGGTTGCAATATTAAAAGATGTTTAAAATAAAAAATAATGCATATTTTGAATGATAAAGATAGTTTTTCAGTTATTCCAAATGATCCTACAAAAATGATTCAAAAAGGTACGGCTTCAAAAATGTTTGGAAAACAATATCGAAAGGTGAGACATTGACACGATTCACACAAATCCATCTCTGGCCTGTGGCCTGGTCAAAGGTCATAAAGCCGAATTTTCTTTACGACCGATTATTCGACAATACGTCCACCCACGAGAAAATAAGAACTTCTTGGTGAAATTATCAAAGAATCAGTTACCCTTTCGGCAAGATCAATTAAAGACAGTGCTGCCTTTCTAAAATCAATTGAAAATGTTAAAATACCAATAAATCACATTTTTGTCTCCTTTGACGTAATAGCCATATTTCCTAACATTTCATATGAAAGAGTTAAGTTTGCTATTGAAAATAGATAGGATATCAAACTTCATACTAAGATTGCGAAAAAACAATTTCTTGATGCTATTGGATATGTTTTTAATTCTGTTTATTGATGTGTAAACATTTAAGACCTCGATATGGGGAGTCGCACCTGAGTAGAGTGAAACCACGGCTCGAAAGTGTATGATTTATAAAGTCCCATTGTGGAGAGACTTCAAGGCTCTGACACACGCGTTGTGTCGCGTGTCTTACTTTTCTTCACCCACTCAAAGGAGCCCTTCAATTATTCTTTCGACTTTGGACAGTATTTTCCTACATATTGATATGTGTATGGAAAAGTAATTATATATATTTTTTATATATTTTCTTATATTTTATATTTGGACTAATTTTTTTTACTTCTGCTTCATGTAAGATTTCAATTTCAAGTAACGTTTACCGAAGATGTTTACACATAAATCTGTCTTGGGTCGTAGTTTAGAACGCACGTGATGTTTTTTTTTTAATTCAATGGTACTTTTTATAAACAAAAATTTGGAACTGCGATAGACTCAGTCTTGTCCCCAATTATTGCTGAAATTGTGATGGAAGATTTGGCAAAAAAGTTTTAACAAAATTAATTTTGAATCGGACTTTTATGCAAGATATGTCTATGATTCTGTGCTTTCTTCACATGCACATCGTGTATATACCCTACTTGATGTATTCAATAGTATACATTCAAGATTACAGTTCACTGTTGAAATTGAAATAGAAGACAGATTGAATTTTCTTGATTTGACCTTAGTAAAAACTGATGCAAATTATATTATTACTGATTGGCACAGGAAAACTATTTGTTCAGAAAGGACACTAAATTTTTATTCTAATCATTCCATTCGAAACAAAATGGGAGTTGTGAAGAATTTAATTGATAGAGCTCTTAAATTATCTCATCCAAAATTCCATGAAAAAAATATTGAATTATGCAAACAGATTCTTTTTCTCAACCATTATCCTATTACTTTTATTGAC
>JAUMHM010127418.1:0-19217 GCA_032362435.1 Melikaiella ostensackeni
TATTTAAACGCATCACTTAGAAAAGGTGACACTGATTCTTTAATTCACACTTAAACGGAATTTTGATAAAAGGATCCCAAAATACAAACAATTATTAATATTATTAAACATATTGACAAATGGGTTCTACAGCTCTAGGTGATATCTGTAGAAATAAAAGACAAACAGACCATCTTTTAGAAAAGAACTTGTCAATTTTATTAAACTCTACCATCTTGTTGCATTAGGAGCGGGTGTTTGCATTAAATCTACGACAAAAGTTTCTAAACCCTTGTGTCGTCTCACTATGTGTTTCCCCACATTGCTTTTTACTTTACATTTATATTGACAATGAGGACATTGAAATCGAGGTTGCACGTTGCACTCATATCGCAAATGCCTGCTAAGATTTCTCTTCCAACTGAACGTTCTTGAACAATTGTTATTTGGACAGGCAAACACAACCCTTTGAGACTGCTTTCGCGAGGCCTCATAATCGACTGGTGAATATGTTGAGTCGTTTTCTAAGAATCCTGAAAACAAAAAGGCATTTTGCATAAATAAATAAATATTATTCACAAATCAAAATAGTACCAATTATAAATTTAATAATATACTCCAGTAAAATTTACAAGCACCCAAGTAAATTCTAATATAAAATTATTATCTTACAATTAGAATATATTTCTAAGCAGAAAAATAGTTTCAATCAGAGAAA
This sequence comes from Melikaiella ostensackeni, assembly GCA_032362435.1. NCBI lineage: Eukaryota > Metazoa > Arthropoda > Insecta > Hymenoptera > Cynipidae > Melikaiella > Melikaiella ostensackeni. Next base: position 698 of record JAUMHM010127418.1, read on the forward strand.
CTCGTCATCAAGTAACAGAAAATATTGGTTGAATAAGCATTGCTGAGGAAAATTCATTAGAAGTAGAGTTGTGCTACAAAATGTGCATTTATTTACCACTTAAGAATGTTTTTTACAAAGAATTACGTCATCAACAGTAAAAACTTCACATTCTGGGTGAAAGCAGAAAACATGTCCATACACATTACTAGCTAAATTACATACTTCTACTGTAATAACATGGACACTAAAAGCGTTAATCGATAGCACAAGTGTAGCGTACACGCCTTACGAGACTACTGTTCCTTTGGAAAGTACTGTTACAAGAAGAACACGTGTGTATCAATGGCACAGGCCGAGGAATCCCGAACGCACGTGCAGTGATACCTGAAAAAATAGACAAGAAATTTTCAGGTTAGCAAAGAGCAAGACACAGCAGGAATTTGAAAAAAAAAACAAGATCATCTTTACGCAGAAACGGCCCAATTCTAACTGGATGAAGTATAATTATATCTTATCAACAAAGAATATTATTTATTAAAGATCGAAATAAGATCTACTATCTTATGAAAATTTTTTGTGTACTAAAAAAAGAACACCCAAAACTGTTTACATAGGACAAACAAAGAGATCGCTTAGAACAAGAGAAATTCTTCTTAAAGTTTGCTAGAAACGACGGTACGAAGTTAGAGCTGAAATAACATTCAAAAACAAATGACCAGTAAAACAATAAAGCTGTATTTTATAATGTCCCTCAATAAAACAGTCATGAAGCCAATTTAGTTGTGATCAATCAGAGTAATTGCCAACATCGTCAATCTTGAATTCATCACCGGACAAACATGCTTTACCGCACCTTTAAGAATTAAAAAAAATGTTTACACACCTGTAATTAATTTTCAGCTTCTCCAGGAGGTGACCCTGGTTCATCGTAGCCTTGGTTCATGTCAGTATCGATCACGTAGATCCTCTCGTCAGGATGCTTCTTTGTTATGTGAGCGTAGACATTACTTGGTTGTCTAGTAATGTAAAAGCAATGGGGACACTTGAAACGAGGAGGGCCACACTGATCTCTAATATGTCTGGTTAAGCTGTACTCATAAACAAACGAACTGCCACAGCTGTTAGGACAGATGAAAGGTTTGTTCTTCTCTGGTGATGATTTTTGGAATCCTGCTGTACCTAGTGTTCCAAATTTCTCCTCACCTTCTACAATAGGTTCATCTGGCTCATCAGGTTCATCGTTTGAATCATCATCCATAGCTTCAACTTGATCAATACCAACAAGGTCTTGGTAAGCAGAAGCATTTTGGTTTTCAACAGGATCATTCTGTCTAACATTTTGATCTTCAACAACGTCTGCTGGTTTTTTAAACGGTTGATACCTCGATCCACAGATGATCTTGTTGGTCACAATATCAATAAGATAAATTTGATTACCCTCGTGCATTTTCTTCACATGTGCATAACCATTAGATGTTTGTCTGGTGGTTAATGTACAGTAGGGACACTTGAATCGTGGATTTTGGCCACATGCGTAACGTACGTGAGTCTTCAAACTGTTGGGATTAGAATAAGAACTGCCACAATTATTAGGACAGGCGAATTTTTTCGATGAAGTTGGATTGATCGAGTTGCTCGTATTTGGGGAAACATTGGCAGTGGTATTCGATTCTGCTCCATGTGATGTCTCTTGTTCAATCTCGTTTTTATCTTTAAGCTCAAATTCAATATCTTCATCTTCATTATTTTGAACTTCAGGATTCTCCATATCGTTAGTAACTTCCATCATATTAGCGCTGTCATTATCAACATTCTCCGTTACATGTTCTTCCATCTCTACATCCTCTTCAAAATCGTTGGCATTTTCAAGATTGCTACTTTGTCCTAACTGATCTACTTCCTGCAATTCACCTACAATCTCTCCAGCCGGAATCATTAATTCTTCCTCCACTCCATTTTGCTTTCTCAAATCCTCATCATTTTTTTTATTCGCTTCAGTCTCAACATCTTGCTGCTTATTAGTACCATAAAATTGAGGATGACGGTGTTTAATGTGCATATCAATGTTCCACGAATGTTTACAAACTACCTCGCAATGTGGACACTTAAAAGTGGGAGCACTTTTGCAGTTTGATTTTGTGTGTACTTTTAATCTTTGAGTTGATATAAAACTACGGCCACATTTGTTAGGACACTCCAATCTCCGTTTCATTACAGGCAATGACTTCTTGGCATTCTTGGACTTCTTTCTGGCTGGTACATCCATAAAATGAGGTTGGAAGACAACCTCAGAAGTTTCTTCATTAGGGGTATTTTGATCATCCATGTCATTTGATCCAATTGCAATCGGCACTTGCTCTTTTTCAACTTCTTCCTGAATTTCGTCAATCTTTTTCTCTTTCCTTGTCTTCTTAATTCCTCCCTTATGTGTTTTCTTCTTCAGTAAGTCGATCATATAGCTTTTTCTCCCAGGATGTCGATGTTTTATATGAACAGTTATATTCCCTTGATGTCTACAAACTTTTGAACAGTATGGACACTTGAAACGAGGACTACGGCCACAAATCAGCCTCAAGTGAGTGCCTACAGCGTGTTCCATTTTAAAAGTCTTTCCGCAACTGTTAGGACACGGATAGCGGTTCCGTACGTTAGTTTTTTTAGCAGATGTTTTAGGAATCACTGAATCCAATTTCTGTTCAACTTCTGGTTCTGATAAGACAACAGGTTCCTGCATAGCCTTTCTGCGTAGCGTCACAGCCCGAGGGCGACGTTTAGGTTCTGAATAGACAAACTGTTTCGTGAAAACATCAAGCGCGTAAATCTTGCTCAGTCGATGACTCCTCTTGATGTGTTTTCCAACCAGATTGAACTGCCGTGAACGATAGGAGCATTGTGGACACTTGAAGCGACAAACTTTTGTACAGGATTTACGCAAATGACGACTAATGTTGAATCTATCCTTAAACATACTTCCGCATTTGTTAGGGCAGTGAATCATCTCGGGAGTTTCCTGAGAATTCAAAACATCTTCAGTCTTCTCAATATCATTTTGATTATCAGTGGATTTTGACAGTTTATCGGTTTTCACCTTCTGAGTCTTTACAGTCTGCGTTTGAGATTTTTTCTCTTGACTACGCTCGAGTATTTTCGCTGTAGCGTTCTCCAGTACAATTTCCTCCTCATGGGTATCAATCACGGTCCCCGTCTTACCGCGATGATGGGACCTCATGTGTCTAAGAACGCTCGTACGATGAACAAAACTGTTGATACAGAATGGACATTTGAATCGAGCAAATCCTGTCGATTTGAGACGTTTAGTTTTTTGGCAGTTGTATTTAACATGCTTCTGAAGGCTTGGTCTAAAGAAGAAGTACCGACCGCAACCTTTTGGACACATCAATTTCTTTTTCTGAAGACCAGGAGGAACATAATTCTGGACTCTCTTGGGTCTTAAAGCGTGCACTGGATTAGGAGCAAGTGGCTTCTCTTCTTCAATCTCTTCGACAGCTTCTTTCTTGATCAGAGTGGAATCGGTGATGCTTTCTCCAGTGAGCAAATCTATCATGAAGACCTTCAAACCTGGATGATACTTCGTGACGTGGAAGAAAGCGTACGAAAGCCTCCGTACTTGGTAATCACACCAGGGACATTTGAAACGAGGTGGTTGTCCACAACCTTCGGCAAGATGTCTCGCCAAGGTATGATGAAATTTGAATACCTTTCCACAGCTCTGGCAAGTTTTTGCCAGCTTCGTTGGAGAGATTTTTCTAGGTTCGGGAACATTAGGTGTAGAGTTGTCGATGTTTGCCATCTCAGTGTTTGTCATCTCAGCGTTTGCCATGTCTTTCTTTCGCCTTACAAATTCACCCGTTTCGGTATCTACTAAACAAAGCTGAGCACCGGGGTGGTGGGTTTTGATGTGAGCGAAGCCATTAGAAGCCTGCTTCATGCGGTGGGAGCAATATGGACATTCCAATCTCGGTTCAATTCCACATAAAGTACGCAGATGATAATTCATATTGCTTCGAGTGCTGAAGGTACTTCCACAACTTTTGGGACAAACCCATTTACCCTCTTCATTTTTATAATCTGAAGATTCTCTAAGTGCCATGGGATTCGGCAATTCCTTTGGAGTCTCAAACTTCGTAACTTCCATCATTGTCATGTCATATGTTCCAGACTCTAATTCCGCCTCATCCAGGTATAAGTTGTTCGGTACCTGATTTTCGTGACAGGCAAACTCCACATGAGCTTTTAGGGTGTATTCGTTCTCGTATGAATTACCACAGTTGTTGGGGCAAGGGAAACTCTTGTTGGTCGTCGAAGGGCTCTTGGTAATAGATTCGTCCTTGAAGTCTTCAAACTCCTGTTTGACGACATCGGATTTAGCAAGGCTGGAGACGCTTAGAATCTTGATTTCGTGCTCCCCGTTCCAAGAGTGTTCAATGTGCTGCTCATGAGATGTATCATATTCATCTTCGACAAAAAGTGGTTCAGCTTTTCCGATGAAGGTGTCAATCACGTAGTTCTTGGAGCCGGGATGACTAAATCTTATGTGGATGTTAACGCTGTTACGATTTCTAGACACGAGAGAACAATACGGGCACTTGTATCTAAAGGGTTGTTTGCAAAAGTGGTGTATATGTCTATCTAGATTGTGATGGTAGAAAAAGGAACTCCCACACTTGTTGGGACAGTCAAGAATTTTTTTATTCTTTGTCGACTCTTCTGGCAACCGGAAGCGAGATCTTGTTAAGTATTTGACCTGGGGTTCTCTGGCCGGATAAAGTCTTTTTTTATTTCTCTTTGCTAGTTTCCCTTGGCGCAAAATTTCATCTGTCCGGTTAGCAATGCTTTCTATATTTTCATCAGATACATTAATCCACTCCCATACAACCTCGGCTTGATCCCCTTCGCCAACAAACATGAACTCGCCGTACTCTGGAAATCAAAGGAAAATAATAAATTAGCATCTGGAATCGATATCAATTTTATGATTCTTAGGAAATAAGTGTCTTAAGTGGTTTGAAAAGTCGCTCAAAAGTATAACAGTTCTACTGAGCTGGGAAAAAGTATACTACTCGCAAGAGATTACAAATTTGAGAATAAAAATAGTCGAAATTTCATCATCACTTCCAAATAGATTTTAATAAAATCTGACTGATCTAAAAAATTCTTCTCGAATGAAGTTGCGACTATTCTTGAAATAATTTTTAAGCTCCAAAGGCAAAGCATCCAGGAGTAATTGGCACAATAGAAACAAAAACGAAACACGTATTAGAAATGCAAACTGCGAGAGGGTATGTTAGAATCTAGATGCAAGTGGATGAGGTATTGAAAAAGACCACTGATTATTATTGCAACATGCTTTATTTGAACTACAATGACAATCGATTTGAAATTATTGCAACTGAAAATGATATTAGAGTCTTCAGGAGGAAAACAAGTCAATGGTGTATACATTATGATCTTTATGTTTTCTTCTGATGTGTCTGTAAACGTCAAAGGTCCTTGTTGAACGGTAGGGGCAAAACGGGCAAAGGAAACGAGGATCCTGACAACACTCGAATTTGACGTGTCTCCTAAGATTGTGGATGCGACTAAACAAAGTAGGGCAGCTCGGACACGCAAACTTCTCATTCACAGTTCTGAATTCTGCAAAGAGGATAGAGAATTACTTTATTAGTATAGTTCAAATTAGTGAAACACAATAACATGTAGCAGTTTCATCATTTAGAAGTTCATCACAGTTATGGAATAATTTTGTATCAAGAAACTAAGCAGTTGACTTTTATTACATAACTATAAATCATAGATGCACAAATTCCCAAAGAAGTTTTGTGGAACATATTAAAGATACATTTTTATATTATTAAATAATACGAATTGTAAGGCTGCTTTAAAGTTGTTCTTCTTTTTATTATCAATCCAGATTGTACTCTTATTTTAAGATGATTTTTGGATTTTTTATGGTTGTTGAGCTGTGTTCTCTTTCTGACTGAGATCGACGACGTGGACTCGGGTTATCTGGATGTATCCTCCGAACGTGCATCCTAACATTTGAAGCATGTTTTGTTTTGTATTGACAATACGGACACGCAAATTTTGGCAATTTGATACACTGGAATTTTAAATGATTAAACAAATTGTTTTTTCGCGTAAAGGCATTTTGGACAGGAAAATTTTCCTCTTTCTTGTTGGATGCCTGCTCTATTCACAAAAACGCGGAACTAATGGTCTAGGTGAATAACTTGCTGTTGATAACCTGAAAAAAAAATGTCAGTACAATTGGAATCTTATTTTGTCTTCAACTGCTTTTTATTTTTTTCGATTCACAAGATCAGCAGTTGAATCAGCATTTGATATTTTTCTACAACTATTTTCTAACCTGGATTTCTAAAAAAAGGTTAAAGACGCGAGATTCATGAAAGATGAATTTTATTTCAGCATATCTCAAAAAACGAATACTGAATGTAATTCAATGAAAATTTGTCTGCAAAGAAAGTAAACATAAAGTAAAAATTTTCACTTAATATTAAAGAAACACATTTGGTTATATTTACGTTTTCTATAATAATAATAATTTATTGGATACTTAGTGTCAAGTTAGAAAGTCACCTATGGGAAATCAAGATTCGCGGTAGCAGATCGCCGTGAAGTTCTAAAAAAAAAGTAAAAAGGGATTCCAAATGCCCATACGAGAAAAAAATCTGCCACGAAGGACCAAATGCGAAAAAGAAAAAAATCGCTACTGGGAATTATTATCTGTAACATAAATGATATTTAACACTAAAAGTTAAATATCTCAGTCAATATATGAAAAGTCTTAACCAAACTTGGTGGAGATATAGAACCTACCAGAGTATAAAGATTTTGCAAATTTTGAAGATATTAATTTTAAATTGAAGGAGCGCGCTATAATCGAATTTTTAAAAAAACGCTCAACAAAAAGTCGTCTGCAGGCTACAATTTTATTCCTATGATTATAAAACTTTGACAATCACATCTCATTTTACGATTTTACATGTTAATCAGAACGAAATAAATACGCAATTGCATCCGTTGAGGAAAGAAGAGTTCGAGTCGTGATTTTTGAAATGCAGACCAAGGTGCAGCTTACACGCTTTCACCAAATGAACTTACATTTTTTTATAGAAAGATGTCATCATATTCTAAAAGAAGTTTTAATGAATTTGAAATAGATTGATTTATAACGAAAATTTTTTATTTTTTATTCATTTTCACTCATTTTTTAACGACTTCTAACATGCAGACGCATCTGCAGCTAAAACCAATTGATTGATTTCGATCAATCTTTGCATAGATATAGTAAATAAGGTGTACATATACCGCTTTTTCAGGAGAAAGTGATCCATAAACATATCATGGAGTTAAATTTGAATTTATTATAAAATTTACTATTTTTAACATGCAGACATATCGACAGTCAAAAGTAATCGAACGATTTTTTTTTCATACAAAACCATCGTGGTTCAGAAAATATTATTAACTAAAGATAGTTAACCAAAACTTTTATCTAAACCCGTTGTAAAACTCTTGGAAATTAACAAGCATATTAAAAATTTCAAATTTGTCATCTTCGCTTGCTTTAAAAACCTACAATTTATAAATTATCTATCCGAATGCGGTCAAAAACAGATTTTAACCATCAATTTGAATTGATGGATCTTTATTTAATTTTGAGTAACAAAAATATACAAAGCTATCATCAACTAAGTTATACGTATTTCTTAACAAATTCTCGGAGAAAATTGTTCACAATAATTCTTATATAAGTTTGAATGATATTAGTTAAAAATTGGAGAAATCCGTTGACACCAAAATTGAACTAATTCCTCTTATTCAAAAACACTTCTATAGATAAATTTTCTATTTTTTGTACTTGGTTTAATTTTTTGATTTCACAACGGGATTTCGGATTTCATAGCGGAATTTTTTCACACGTAGTATTTTTGGTGGGATTAAAACTATTAGAGATTAAAGTTAGACTTGCATAAACTCCTGAGCCTTAAAATCTGACATTAACTTCTATAAATCACACAAAAAATACTTCAAATATTGTTCTATCAAGAAGAGATAGTAAGTACATTAAGCCTCTATCTGAAAGGAACAATATTTCTGTAAACCAGCCTTTGAAAAACCAAAATTTAGATTAGAAATTTTTTGTTGACAGTAAAACATTAGTCTCGTCAACATCTATCACATAAACTGTATTTCCAGGATGAATCCTGCGAATATGTGCACGAACATTTGAAGGGTGGCGTGTGTGATATTCGCAATATGGGCACTGCATACGGGCAGGTTGATTGCAGTCAAATTTTAAATGATACTGCAGATTGTGTTTTCGGCTGAATATGCTCGAGCAATTGCTACAGGGAAATTTCTTAAGAGAATCGTTTGCCTTTGTCTCTGACGTCCTCTGCATTCCCGATGAAACGAAAGTTCTAGATTGATCGTTTTCGAGACATTTGAAACCTGGAAAAAAAAGAAAGTTATATTCATTACTTTTAGATCATCAAGAACTCATATCGACAATTAGACAAACATTTCTCCTGATATTTTCAGTATTGGAAAGATCAAAGAATCTAATTACACAGATGTTTCATCAAACATGTCTTCAGATCTTCTCCCCTAGCCAAACGTCTAGGCAAATGCAAGTACTTCTAATAAAGAAGAACTTATTCCACCACCAACCACCAAGAACTTATTCTTGCATCGAATTCGTAGTTGACTTTGGAAATACACTGGAACCTCTATATGAAGTTCCTCCGTTTTAACTGTTCCTAGAATTTCGGTCGTTGATGAGGGAGTCTAAGGGGTAGAAAAAGAGGTGCATTTGTACAAGATACAGTTAAGTAATAATTATTATGTAGTCCTACTGGAAATGGTTCATACGATCCTGACTGTTTACTATAGAGAAATTCTTGGAAGATTTTCATGGCCATCGCAGGCCATACCCGAGACCGTCTCTAAATAGATGTTCCAGTGTATCTGCCCAAATCTTGTGTAACTGAAACAGGATTTAAGAATTAAATAAAGTCATCTAGTCTCACGTACTTTATTCTGAAAATACAACATTCGTAACCACAAATTCTTTCCTATTCTCTCTTATAAACTTAACAAGACTTTCTGCAATACAAATCTTTTCATATATTTTTTTTCAACTAAAAATATTTAGACTTAAAAATGTGTTCTATTATCGATTCCTAGGCAACATACGGGAGCTCGAGATAAGTGAATTAATTTGAAATTAATATTCTTAGCTCATATATTCAAATATAATTTTAAGAATTAACGGGTATCAAACCATAAAAGTCTAAGCGACATTCCTTACAAGAAACCTTTTTATCGACTCAAATATTGTTTAAATTGAGGATAGATAACCCAGTGGAACGTTCTGTTGACAAAAAATTGAAATTTGGTTCTTTAAATGTGAATAATAAAAAAAAATTATTCAAAAAATAAAGTTATTATATCAAATAATAAATGAAGTAAAATAACACTTTTCTATTTCTAGGGATGCACTAACTGGTATTCCGAAACATAAAAAGAACATCAAATTAAAAAGAAAACGCTGACAAATGAAATAAAATAATAATTTATGTACAGTTTAACATTTTGAGGGATGTTTTCATTGATCCTCTCAAAAATTACAATAAAAAAAGTTATTCCATTGGAAACCTAGTGCCTAATAATTTAATAATAAAATGACACCTCACAGCTTGTTTGTTCAAATGTGGGAACACACAAGAACTAAGGGTAACAAAATGCTGTAAACAGTTGACAACTTCATTATGTAACAAATGAAACCTACTAATTTTGCAACGTTTTGATCCGATTTTTTAGCGCAATTTGATACTTAGATATTTTGTGTGAATGGAAAACTTAAGTTAACTATAAACTATTCTTGAACTCTCAATTAATTCTGAAATTAAGCTTTTCCAAATGATAAGGTTATATCTCGGAGCGTGCACGCTGAAAGATTCTACCTGGGAGAGGGCGCTAATGCGCCATACAATTCTATGGCAATTCGCATGCTTCCAGATTTTTTCAGCGATATAGAACTTTGTTCATTGGGCTCCTGATATAGAACCATTCAATATGCATGTACCAAGATAGAACCTTGTCACTTGGACACGTCGAAATACACTTTCGAATTCTCAAAATCACAGCCTTACTTATTCTCTAATGATTTTTCGCCAGTATGAACTTCGATACATTGTGACGTGAGATCGATAACAAAAACTTTGGAACCAAAGTGGATTGCACGAATATGAGCTCTAACATTTGAGGGTTTTTTTGAGGTGTAATGGCAGTGCGGACACTTGAATCTCGGAGGTTGAGAACATTCGTATTTCAAATGTTTTTGTAGATTGTATTTTCGGTTGAAAACGCTGCTGCATTTCGGACAAGGGAAGAAGAGATTAGATTATAGAGGAAACGCAGAAAACATGTTCAAATTTCCACCCACGAAATGCTCTGAGAAGATTTTTTCTGAAACCAGAAAGGAAGCGAAATCATCCATCAGGACACTAAAAATATCTCATAGAAAAACTAGCTATAAGTCCCAGTTTTTTTAGATTCTGAAAATACATCTAGTCGGTGAACATGGTCAGAAGCATCACAATAAAACCTTAAATCATAAAGTAATTATCACGAATAAATTTACTAAAATTCCTGTCTTAATTCAATCGCATAAACTCTCTCATTCTTATGTCGAGTTCGAATATGTTGATACAAATTTGAACTGCGATTGGCTCGTTTAGGACAATAAGGACATAAAAATTGGGGAGGCTTGCCGCAATGGTAGGCGATGTGTTCAGTCAATCCTTTTCTTTTCGAATAAGCTTTCCTGCATTTGGAACAAGAAAATTTTCCATCGCTGGTTCTCCATAACGAAGGCTCTGAAAATGTACCATTTTCTTATGTTAGTGAATGACCATCCTTTTAGAATTAACTGAAAAATCCTAAAGATTCTAGGTGACTTATTCTAAATATGTATTCTAGGTGACTTGTGAGTAAAAGTTGTTTAGACCTTTCTTCAAATCAGACTTTTATTATTTATTGATTCGTACAAAAATTTGTTTCTTTATTTCTCTATACAAAGTCTTATAAAAATTCTACCTATAAAAAATTATATAAAAACGTAATGAACAGGAAGGCCAGGATGTTTTCGGCGAATATGTTTTTGAATATTACTTGACTTTTTAGAAACCAAGTTACAATGGGGGCACTTGAAATGAGGTGTTTGATTGCATTCGTATCTTTGATGACAAAGTAAGCCACTTTTTCGACTATATACACTGGGACAGTTTGGACAGGGAAATCTTTTAACTTCTTTATCCACTGGGTCCGTGCAGAGGAAATACAAGTTTGAAGGATTCTTAGCTAAGGCAGGATTCAGCCTGAGACCGACTGATGGATCTGAAACATAAAATAACTCATTATCAATATATACATGAGTCACTGAAATAAAAAAAAATAATGTCATATAGAAGATCTTTTAAATGGACCAAATAAAATTACATTGAAACTAAAGAAACATCTATAAAAGCATTCATTTTAATAACAGAAAGAAGTTACTTAATTAGACTGGACACCCAAAACTCAGAGTACATGTCGCCACTCCTTTTGGCTCCTTAGGGCGCAAGTTTTCTAGCATATTCTATTATTCATGGCCTACAGCTATTCGTTGAAGTTTCAGGCTTGCACAATGGAAGTTATTTTTCCACACATGCGCCAAGTTTAGCCAATAGCTGATCATCCTGATCGCCGTGAACAATGCAAAATTAAAGAAAACGTGCGCTCTAAGTTTCAGGTGTCCAGCCTAATTTCCCAGAAAGAAAAAAAACGCACTACTTTGTATTATCGTCCTAAACCAAAGCAAACCCACTAAATTAATAAAAATGAAGGAATGGAAATTTAATCATATAATTTTATTGATTTCCATTTTTACAAACTTTCTAGTTAACCTAGTTTCTATACGAGAAATAAAATATTTGCGATAACTTCCAACACAAATAGAAATTATAATAAATTTTAATATCTTTGATGCATGTAGGCTATAGGCGCGATATTTTTTTCATAATCAACGGGTAGTATTTGTGCACTATGAGTGTCCTGGAAACAATTCATGCAAAGCGTGGGTGCACGGTCACATCCAGCACAGAAAGTTGACACAGTTTTTGCAAGTTTCATCGAATCCTTTGTAGAGTAGCCTAGAGCCCTATGATTCTTATAGCATATTCGGCACCGGCGACGAACTTTTTTCTCGTCCCCAGGTCTCTTCATCAAGCTATGAAGTAACGGATATCCTGCATAATAGAAGAATAAATTTGAGTTCGAAAAAATATTCTTCGATGAGAATTTTTCTGATTTAATCTCCTTCTCTAAAACCCCTCGATAAAAGAATTCCAACTCCTTTTTGAGAAAAAATGTATCAAACTCAATTGAGTTCCAAATTAGCAGACATGAAAATTTTTCCTTAGAAGGATTTGGATTAACCCATTAGTAATACATTTTTCAAAAGCTGAAGTACCTTCATTCGCAACACACTTAAAAAAAGAGATTTTTAAATTTGTTTAATTACATCTTGACAAGCATTTTTTAGAAGCTAATTAGATTTCACCATTTTGGATAAAGTGGATAAAAAAACTGCGAGTGGATAACAAGACAGATTTATTGAAAACCCGAAGAATATTACATAAACTAAGTAACTCAATATTAGAAATAAACAGAATATTCATTATTCAAATGAAAGAGTTTTTATCTATCGTTTAAAGAATCGCAAGTATTAAATTTGTTCCTCTATTATTATATATAATTATTATATTATAACTCAGTAAAATAAAAAATACTCACTAGACCTTAATACACCTTAATCTCTAAAGTTTCAGTTTATCTCTTCAAAATTATTTAAGTGCGTTATAAAAGTGCATTTTGAATTTTACTTTCTCCAAATTGAAGAAAATTTGTTTTACAATCGCCAAAACATAATTCAGTAAGGTAAGAATACTTTAAACACATGTTTTTGAACCGCAACAACTTATTTTTAATAATTATTTTTAAATTGATAATTAATTATTTTAGAACTGTTTTTCTGATTTTTGAGACATTTTCAAGCTTTCTCTGACGAGTCTTTGTCTTGCAAATCTGAACCACTCGGAAGCAATCGTCTCGAACTCTGCTTCGGTTATATTCGTAAAAGTTGAACAAAATGTGCCTGAAAATCGAAACAAAAATATAAAAGACATAATTCAATCCCTCATGGTTGATTGAATGAAAAAAAAATTTCCAATTACATTTCATAAGTTGCATAAAGTTTAAATCCGACACTCGGAAATTATTTCTCTGACCCTTCCACGAACACTGCCAAGCGCAGGAATTTGTGAAAAGCTTTTTCAGCACTCTGTGAATGTTATCTTTTTCCGAACGGCCTCCAGTCTGGGTTACCAGTTTTCTCTAAAAACAAGGCATCTTAATTAGTTGGTACGAACGCCAGACTGAGAAATTTAAACAAAATTTAATTTCCGATTACGTTGAGACAAATAAAGAAAAATATTTATAAAAATTCAAAAATAATAATACTTACTAATTGAGAAACAGCTTCTCTATCTGTGATTATTAAAGCCTCAAAATCCTTGATTCCTTCAATATTATTAATTGGAATATAATGTGAGATGATCGTGTAGTCGTCCTCATTTGGTACAGGCTTAACATTATCTAGGTTATCTAGTTTGGTGCCAATATCCTTTATATCAAAGTATTCTGTAATCATAATTTTAATTTACGTTGATTAATAATTTCTATTTATCAAAAAAAAATCACGAATTGAATTTTGATTTATAATTTATTTCAATTCCCTTCGGCACTAGGTTGTGCGGCATCACCTTTTGACGATCCCATTGATGGTTTTAATGCTACATTGAAATTGAATCCATTTTAATATTGCACATCCACTTATTCTTTACTCCAGTATAGTAAACAAATTTCTATTTTTGAGTTTAATTTCATTTTATCTTAAAGAGCATTGCGTTCTGAAAATGAAAATTACCTGAAGCTCCACTTCCCTGACTTTTGTCTTTGATAAAAGCTTGAAGAGGATTCAAGATTCTTCCACTAGATTTACTTGAACTTGCAAATTGATTAATACCTGGATTAATCAATTCAATATCAGATCGAACTGTAATAATTGAAAGACCAGTTCTTTCTGAAATTATTACAATCATACATAAGATTTAACTTTGTTTTAAATAAGAAGAAACTTACTCTCGGAAATAGTAGATAGAGCTCCAGAAATATGATGGAAAGCATAAGGTACAGTTGCAGGCACAGAATACGTTATTCCTGAAAATTAGGCAAAAGCTCATATTACTCAACCAACAAAATAAAAATTTCATTAGTATAAGTAAAATAAAGTTAGGCATTATTTACACTTTTGCACAAATTAAAAGCTTCTTCGGCTAAGGTGAGTTTGCGTGAAAATGATTTCCGGAATATGCACTCTTGTGAAAAAAAATTGAACAAAGGAAAAACTGATGGGAAAAATTGATACAATTATTAATTCGACTCATATCTAAAAATATCATGATATCTAAGTTTATGAGAATAAAGAAACGCGACTTCCTCTAGTGTGCTTTATTAAAGACACAAAAATGTACAAATATTTACAAAATCTTATTCTACAAAGCCAGATTCTGTAGAGAAAAAATTCGTTTAAAAATCTGCATGTTTAGTCCTCATATGATTCGGCATATTCGAAATGAAAATTGAATTATAATCGCAGATTGGACACTGGAAAAATCTTCAATTGCGACATGCAATTGGATTTTGTACACAATATTTTGATCAATGCTGCGACAGACTTTTGTATTTTTCGTATTTTTTGTTGCAAAACTCTCAAGTAAATTTCTGCAGAGCTTTTTGGTCAAGATTCTGAAGTTCGAAAAGTTCTGGATTCTTAGAAGATTCTGAAAATGAGATTTTTAAAATAATTATGTACTATAAAAACTTTTCAATTTGTTCAACTTCTAGTCTACATCTCTCAGTTTCTGTTTACTAATACATATGAAAGACTGCAGGACTGAAAACAATTTAATGTCCTTCCTGAGAAAATAAAAAAGTCCAAAACGTAATATTTTTCGAACATTGAAACTAAAGATAAATGAAAAGCAGAGTTTCAATTAGAACGGTATAGTTTGACTTCGACATTATCATCATTTTCATAAGGAAGGATTCTTCCACCTGAAACAAAGTTGGCGAAAGGCTAATCCAATAAAAATATCAAAAATCGTATTAATTTAACTAGACAATCATTAAATTAAAATAATTATTTATTACTATTGCTTCTACATTTTTATTCGTGAGCTATAAATTAGTAATTAATTATTAATTAATCATTTTATTCAATTTAAACAATAAATTGCACAATGTTTCAATAAGCAAGCTCGTGCATAAAATTAATGTATTTTTTTTACATAATATTGCTTCTTATTAAAAAGAAAACATTTTTGTGAAAATACACATTAGTGTGAAAGGTGTAAATAATTAGGTGTAAACAAAAATCATAATTATCAACACAACTGAAATAAAATAACTAAAAAATATGGAGAAGTAAAACTTTTTATTCAGTCAAATTAATTGAAATAATTTTTCATAAAAAATATGTAAATAATCAAGTGCTTGTTCGTACTGAATGCATCGACCAGTTAAACCTTTGCATTTTAAGTACAAATAATATAATCGCTATACTGAACAATTCTGATAATACTGCTTATATTTAAATACACATATGACAACATTATTCCTAACGAATATAAACTTCTCAATTGTCATTAACAATATAAATAGAAGATGAAAAATTTCTTTCAATCAAGCCATTTTTATATTCTTATTTCCATCATTAACAATATAATTATTTATTTCAACATCCTCCAACATTTTCGGTACCGAATGTTTAACTTTAAGAAAATATACCTTAAGACTAGTCTTCTGATACCCAAAGAAAAATCGGACCTTCTGAACTTCAGAAACTTTTTAGAAAAGAAAAAAAAAATGCTTGGTTTGGACAGAAATTACTAGGTGTCTCGGCTAAAGAAGAACCAAACAAGAGGAAACAAAATATTGGTGTTTTTAACAAAATTTGTTTGATTCAACAAAAATTTTGTTAAGATAATAAAAATAACTTGTTGCAACTATAGCAACCAAACATTTTTCTCCGTGAAGTAGGAAAGAAGTTGAACAATATTTACCGAAATTCACAAACTTACAAGTTTAAATATAAAAAAAGAATACTTTTTGGCTGTCGAGGGGCCAGATCGCTTTCCTCTCTGTTCCCTCGGCTAACTAAAAACGTTTTTGATAAATTCAGCCTCGCTTGTAAAATCTTTTAAAGAAATCGAGGATCTTATTTTTTTTCAACAGATTCTTGTTGAACAGGTTCCGAAATCTTTTGTTTAACTTCAGTGTTTTTGGAAGTACATCGTCGTAATTTATGAGTATATAAACTTTCATAATGAAGAAAAATATCTCCACATTGATTACACTGCTGAACTTGACCACACTCATGCCCAATTTGATTTAGTCCAGATTTTCGGGTATAAGCTGTTCTACATTCGTAACAAGAAAACAGTTTTTTGCTTTGAGTTTGATATCTTGCAGATTGAAGATGCCAGTAGAAAGTATTCCCTGAATGTTTGTTCAAACTTCTTAGATGTTTAACAATTTTCCCACAGAAATTGCAGGTGTAGGATCCAACACCAGCATGAGTTACAAACGACATGTTACCTGGAACACAATTTTGGAACAGTATATTGTGCGAAAATTGCGCGAAGCAGGTGATACAAGACGTGCGCACTTTTCGCACAATACCATTTTTTAAAACAACTGAGATATTTATAAATAATAAAGAATTCTCCGGATGTGAAATGATATCCTTCAGACAAAAATACCTCAATGATGTTAATAAGATCATTCATTAGGCGAATTTCTACTTTTCGAAAGTCAACAAGCTCGTCTCATCAGGAACATTAATCACATTAGTCAATTATACACGTTCATTGATAACAAGAGTTTTATATTAAAATCATCATCTATTATTTCTCTTCTCGAGTAAAGTCTGTGATAGAAGGAAAATTGTTATTTAAAACATGTCGAAAAGTTATTGATGGTTATTTAAAAAGAAACACATCACAAATTGTGTAACTAGTTATAAAATAGTAAAGTTAAATTAAGAACGGAGTCAGAACATACGTTCTGCTCCATTTTGAGGTTTTAAGATGAAGCCACATAACGGAGCAGAACGTATGTTCTGACTCCATTCTTAATTTAACTTTACTATTTTATAACTACTTACACAATTTGTAATGTGCGTGTTTTTTTTTAAAGTAACAATGGACATGTAAAATTGACTAATGTGATTAATGTTCCTGATGAGGAGAGCATGTTGACTCTCGAAGCATCGTAACGATTCATCTAATAAATGATTTTATTACCATCATTGAGGTTTTTTTGGTCTGAAGGATGTCATTCCACATCTAAAAAATTCTTTATTATCAACATTAACATTTTATCACATGATTTGAAGACACTTTTTAAGATAGGAATAGAGTGCAAATTCTTGTTTACAAACCTATTCTTTCAAAATTATGCTAATTTCAGTACCATCATTTTTAAGACTATATTCATAGACGTTTTCATAGATGTAAAAAAAATTTTAGTATTTTTTTAGTTACGTTCATTTCTAGAGAATAAAACCAAAATATCAAAAATATCCTGAAATATTTAACACAAATTACTTTATTGCATTTGAAGTCAAAACATAATCATCAGAAATATTATGTCCTAATCTACGAATATAGAAACTTTAATTTGTAGTATTCATAGCTGATGTACATCGAAGTTGATGTTTGTATAAACTACTATAGTGCAAATAAGTCTGTCCACACAGGCTACATTTTTGGATTTTACCACAATCATGTTTGATGTGAAAATTCAATTGGACACGAGTCGAGTAAGATAAACCACAGACACTACAAGAAAAAGGTTTTTGAATTCGTGTATAATAATTCTTCGATTGTGGATTCAAATGACAACTTGTCTTCTGATGCATATGCAAATACTTGGCTCTGGTAAAAACTTTTCCACAGAATTTGCAATTGTGAGGTCGAGATTCCAACTCATCTTGAGTAGTAACGTCTGTAACAAAATATAAAAAATACTTGTGAACTAACAAACTAATCTTAAAATTTATCAAATCCTAATAATAAAATTAATGTTCAGAAATATTATTAATGTAGACTAATATCAGGTACATTTGGTACGAAATAAGGCCGATTTTAAATGTAATGAAGCATGCACATACATTATACATTAGACAAATTGGTCACACTAAAGCCAAGGAGTTTTTTCATAAATTTATTTTTTTGAATTATATTTTCATTATAATCGGTGGGGAAATTGTATTGACCCTCAATAGTAAAATTCGTAAAGAATGTTGATGTTCGTTATTGGCTTTAGG
>JAUMHM010127427.1:0-19214 GCA_032362435.1 Melikaiella ostensackeni
TGTAGATTGAAATGAAGTCAAAAAGGGTTCTAAAGATTCAAAGTAGGATTTGTAGATTGAAATGAAGTCAAAAAAGGGTTCTAAAGATTCAAAGTAGGATTCACAGATTGAATAGAAGTCAAAAAATGGTCTAATGTTTTATGCTCTAGTAATTAAAACTTAAACGTAGGGGTTATTAGTTCAATTAGCGTCAAAGCAGGTTCTAATAAGGGGCTGTAGGATCAAAGTAAGTCCTAAATTTCTACTCGGGTTGTAATTATTATGAAAAGGTTTTTTTTTAGTTAAGATTTCTTTAAAACTGTAATAGATTTTATGTTAAACATACGTGGGCGAAAAATTATCTTCCAAATTTTAGCATAATCGATTATTACTAAGACCTCCCATGTGAAAACAGCCCTGTTTACCCCTTTGTGGAATGTTGACCCCCGTCAGTGGCCCCTGTGGACAATCAATAGGGAAAAAGCCACGAGGGCCACCGCAGGGGGTTCTGTTCGTTTGCTCTCAGGATTGATCAGCTCAAATTTCTAAGTCCTATATGCCAAAATTCGATGTTTGGTTAGTTCAGACTAAAAAAAAATGCATTCTTGTTAAAAATTTGATGCCATTTTCTTAGAAGTTGATCTTCGATCTCTCGGATGTTCCATTTGTTCCTGCTTGTTGCCCTCTAGCCTCAGTTTACAAAATTCAAATTATTTCGTTGTTGTGATAAATTGTCTTCTGTATCAAATAGTAACAATATTTTTTTTTCATTTCAGAATTTTCACATATAATAATATTACATATATATTTATCAGAATATGCTTGAAAATGATGAAGAGATAATTATAAAAGGTATTTTTACAAATTGAAAATTTACCATCGGGTACCTGGAAGGGGCCCACGAGGGAAGCCCATGTTAGATCCTTATGGATAAGTATGTCGTTTCTATAAGGGGCCACGCCTGGATTGCCACTGTTACTGCTAATAGAAAATTTTCTATGACATTAACATCTGCTATAAAATGTGAAAATGTAAAATAGAGTAGGAAACGGAGTACAGTTTCCTATTCAGAATTTCTCATGAGAAAAATGATTTTTGCACTATATTCACGTTTATTATCACTTTTTTACAATTTTTTTCACAAATCATAATTATTTAACCAACTTGAGAGTAGCCAGGGTTTTTAAAAATTTACAACGAATTTGGCTATACTGCTTAGAACTCTATTATCTTTTCCAGATGTTACAAAGTTCTTATTGAATATTATGATTAAAAATAAATTTCGAATTTCTGATTATTGCAATCTAATTTTCAATAGGAAAAGGATGAAAAATCCTAGTTTTTTGGAAACCCTTCAAGATGTAATGGCCATAATACCTATGAAATTGTATACCTGAATTTGTAACTGGATTCGAATCAGTGTACAAAAATTGAAAGCCTTGTAACATAAATAATTATTATAACAAACTGATCTGATCCATCACCTTCAAAATAAATATGTAAATGGTAGTTTAAGGTATTATATGAAATATTAATTATTTTTAGTATTCTTATGGCAAAACTACTTGATTATAAAAGAAGCCGCCGAGCATAAGTTTGACAGCTGCAAAGTTTTCAACTCTTAAATTTAAAGGGTTTGTAATTGAAAGCTCTTTCGAGATCAGATGTTTTTAAACTTTTAGATGCTTTCACTTTTCTAACTGACGTTATTTTTACTTGAAAACCTTTCGATTTTACGGAACCAAAAATACTTGTTAATTGGAAAACTAAATATTTTGAAGTTTTAAAGAGGAAAAGTACACTCATTTTCAAGCCTTTGAAACAGAAAATAATGATATTACAAAATTTTTGCCTTTGAACTCTCTTTAAAAGTATTTTAATAGTACGTTGGCATATAAGAATAATTCAGACAAGTTTTGCTGAATCAAATAAAAAACGAGAGCGGAATGTAAGAAATTAAATCTTTTACGGAATACTTCTCGAGAGAAAAATCTCTCTTCTTAAAGTCAATTGTAACTTTTTATTAACTCTACCAAATGAAAACGAAACTTAATTTATCAAGAAAATTAAAAAATAAAATAGACATTAGACGCCAATTATCATTCGATGCCTTAACGAATCTTAATTCCTTTTTAATATAAAAGCTGTGGAATTTAAAGTTTGAAATCTCTTGAAATTGAAATTATTTATAAGCTCTATTATGAAACACGTGGAATAACTTTTGTAATCTAAAAGTTCGAAGTTTGTAATACAAAATGCATAGATATAGAAGTGTTATTAAATTCGATTGAGCTTTTGAATTCCAAGATGCTGAACTTCGAGTGCTTAGAATTTTACGACTTGTAAGTCGAAAGCCATCCAGGGATTACATTTCTCAAAGTGATACGCTTTCAAATTTACGTCACCTTTGCGTTATAGCCGCAGACTATATTACTCAAAAATTTAAATATTTTTCTACTGATTTCATTTTCTAGCATTTTCACTTTAAGTAGTTTTTCTAATTTTATTCTCATAAAAAACCGCTAACCACTTTCTGAATATATATGTCACGTTAGTAAAGGTTCTTTCTGGCGTCACTACTTTTAGTAAACGAATAAATCGCCAGTCCTACCATTTTTCAAGGAATTTCAAAAATACTTGAGGGTTTCGCGGAATAGCTGTAAAATAATTTGAGTAACCGCGAGTCAGTACTTTAATCATTTTTGAGCGAGATTAGTCACGCAAGAACATGAAAAGTTTCGCATTTCGTGTTGAGTTCAATTATTTTAGCATGCGTTATGTCCTTCATTCGTACATAATTTTTTTTCTGTTAATTTTAAATATGTATTATCTGTTAATTATTTCAATCGAAATTAACCATCAAATAAGTATATATTAAAAATAATTAGCCTCTAACAAAAAAGTCGGTGTTGGAACGTAAACAAATTAGCAATGAAGAAGAAATTAATTTTGTAGAAAGTTAATTTTGCTGTCTAAAATTTTTTGTCACGTTATGTGAGCATGATTCCTGTAAAAATTACAAGTATGAAGTATTAAAATAAAAACACATAGAAAATGTGAATGTGTCAGTTAAAATAAATTGTGTAAATAAGTTCGTGATGCGTTTGAATAACCATAGTTGTCTGTATAGTTTTGGGATAGGGGAATCTATAATTCTGAATTCCCTTCAAAACCTTAAGAGCATGTAACACTTATACGATTTCTACCTTACCGACAACTTTTGTTCACACGAAACGAGATATCGAATTGAAAGTTTGGGAAAATCAATAAAAGACACTAAGGAACGTTTTAGGGTGTCCACTTGACCAGGAAACCAGGAAATGACCTGGAATTTGATTCAGTGACCGGGATTTTTTTCTCGAATGTACTAAAATGTATATTAAAAATGTTTTGATAGGTATGTTATCTCAGTTTTTTCGGCCACGAGAGATCATAAAGCATTGAAGTGGTTCATCCAAATAGTTTTAAACAATATGAAACAAATAGCTTTTTAAACAAATAGCTTTTAACAATTTTAATAAATAAAAATAATTTTGATATTGATTCAAACCGTGAACGTAAATTAAATAAGACGTTTCAAAATAGAATACACGATTATTCGAAATTCGAATTAAACTGTTCAATATTTAGACATTTAAAACTGAGAACCTTTAAAATTGAACAATTTTCAACCAAAAACATTTAAAACTCAAAACTAATACGATGAACCTTTCTGACAGTTTCAAACAGAAAGAGAAAGTCCTTACAAATTTTAGAATATCAAAACTGAACATTCATTATCAACCAGTTTTAAGTACTTTCAAATTACAATTTTAAATTTAATTGTAAATTAAAAGTCTTAAAAATATTAAAATTCGAATGAAAGCGTTAAAATTTGAACAGTTTTAATTTCAAGGCGTTCAATTGAACATTCTTCTTTTACTTTCATTCTCAAAAAGTCAAGAATTTAAAATTCGAAGCAATTTTTTTACATTGTGAAATTAAAGAGTTTTCAAAATTGTGAAAACGGTCACATTTTCAAATTGTAGAATTAAACACTTAACGATATTTTAATGATGTTCTAGGCGCACACTTAAACTTAAAATTAATCGACATTTAAATTGACTCATAAAATAGTCAAAACAGGCCGATTGATATTTGTAAAGAATTCTAGAAAAGAAACCTTAAATATTCTTTACAATTCTCTTCGGTACATTTTCATTGAATATCATGGGGGATATATTGTTTAATTCGTAAAATGAATAAATATTAACTAAATATAATTGTCCGCATAATACCTGAATAAAGTTATTTTAATGAAAACGTAACGAATAGAATTGTAAAGAATTTTGTAAGAAATGAAGTTAGGTCTTGTTAATTAGAATTTAATGAAAATTACGGCTTTTGTCTACAGTGAAAGGGAAAACACAAATATGCAAATAACTATATTTGAATAAACAATTATGACTTCCACTTAGTGTATGGAGACACCTATCCGTTAGCATTGAATAATTTGTTAATTTTATTGATTCGGAGTTTGAACTTTTTTTCTTAAATAGGTTGGAAGCTATCTAAATTCTGAATATAATGAACCCAGGGTGAAGCTATTTTGTCATTTTTTAAATTAACTATTGCAAAAATAATGCAAATTGTAATGTTGAATTTTTTCCTAAATTTCAAATAAAATTTTAAATTATAGACATAATTCAATGTTCTTATGCTCATTTTAAAGGTGAATTAGTAAAGGATCGCCGTAACTTATCAACATAATTGTTCTATCTTTTGCACTGTGCAAGAAGTTGAAGTTAGAATAAGAAAGTTGAAAAAATTTGAAGTCATCTCACTTGTAGGAAAATAATATAGATCAAATTAATGTATATTTTGGAGCATTTATACAGAGAATTCATGATTACTCATTTCATATACCTAAAAAGGTTATTTCTCTGCAAAAAATAATATTTCAATTTTTCTACGTTTGTTTTTCCAACTTAAACTGGTTGCATCATGCAAGAAGACTTTTTTAAAATTGTTCTGATAAGTTACTGTGATTGTGCAGAAATCTACGCTTAAATGAGCACAATAACATCAAAAAAGTTTATTACTTTAAGCGTTACTTGAAAATTTAAAAAACTTTACAAATTCAACTATTTTTTCAACAATTCCTCAAAAAATTAAAAAATGACTTCATCCTGCTATCATTTTATTCAGAATTTAGGTATCTTTCAACTTATTTAAAAGAACAAATTTTAACTCAGGACTTTTTAGTTATAAATAATTAAATAAGTAATTGACCGTCAAAAATTAAGAATTGACCCGGAGAAGACCGGGAAATGACCGAAAATTTAAAATCATCCGTCGAGTAGACACCCTGCGCTCGTATGGCCCGAAATTTTTAGAATTACAAAAAAAAATTTGAATGAATTGTTTTTTTCATTATAAACATTTAGGACCATGCAAGCGTTTCTCAGTGTCTTTTATTTGATTTCCCAAATCAACTCGATATCTTATTCTACGTGGACGTACGCTGTAAAAAAAAAATGTCGGTAAGGTAGTAATCGCTTAAGTTTTACATCACCTTGAAGCAAAATTATATTTAAATTATTATTGAAAATTGATTCTTAATATAGTTATTTTTATCTACAAATATGAGATACAATTGTAGAAATAACTTTTTTATCATTTAATTTAATCAGAAGTAGAGAAATAAAAATTTATAAAGTTTGAAAGAGACAAGTAGCAAAGACAGTTTCCAATCAGACCCTCAGTGCCATTCCTGTGGTTGAAATCGTCTCATACAATCAGTAGTAAAGGCATGTGTGGCTGACGGTTTCGCAGCTAGTCGAAAAGGTCAGCGCGTCGCGTATACCTACTTTGTTAAAAATTTCTCTTAGAACTTTACATTCAATGTACTGGAAGTTTATTTCCGAGACGTAAGGTAACGTTGCAATACATGATATTGTAATTTTCAAATGCTGAAATTGTAACATTGCCATACATGTATTGTAATATAGCCATACATGTAATGTAATGTTGCGGAAGAAAGTTTTTTAAAAAAATCGAGATTCGCAGGCACGAAGAATCGAACCCTTAACGCCCAGCTCGAAGTCGAGTGCGTTACGCACTAGACTAGCAAGGTACAATTCTCGACTTACATAAATAGAGGGTCAGTCATCCGCTAGGCGGGCTGAAGTGAGTGTAGTGATGAATTCAAGCGAGCCAAGAGAAGAGGACATCGAGATCAGTAATTCATCTC
Organism: Melikaiella ostensackeni; assembly: GCA_032362435.1. Lineage (NCBI taxonomy): Eukaryota > Metazoa > Arthropoda > Insecta > Hymenoptera > Cynipidae > Melikaiella > Melikaiella ostensackeni. Next base: position 6,212 of record JAUMHM010127427.1, read on the forward strand.
GCCTGTCAAGAACAGATATCGATCTTGTCTTGTTAGCTAACAAGAATCATTCAAAAATGATCGAAATTAATAAAATGTAATGCCCGAAAGTAATGATCTAAGAATACAATTGTATTAATTGTTTTTTCTTCTTAGGTATATTGGAATTGAGAAAATATAAGGTTGTAAATTGTTTGCATTTACTTTTAGGCTTTTTTTGTGAAGAGATGAATATTTAACATTTCAAAAATTTTCTGGATTGTTTATAACATAAAAATGAAAAATATATTTTGTATGAAAGTGATTTCTAGCCTTTAATTGAATGAAAGAGAAGTTTTAAATTTTGTTCTTCTCAATTTAATTCAATACAATTTTGAAGACACTTTAACTCAAAAATACACACTCATTGATAAAAGTCTTTTTATTATATCACAAAAAAACATTTTATTGAATAGACTTAAACTATAGACATCGTGCATCATACAATTAACTAATGAGAAGTTTACGACGAATAAAGTCGTTTAAACTACATGTCTGCTATAAATTTAAACAAATGCAGCTTCTCGCAGAGTCGTTGCTCATTCGGTTGCGATGCTTCCGAATTATAAGGTCTGCTTTTGAAAAAAAAACCTCTCAGCAGGGACTGGAGTGGCTTGCGTAGAAAAAAGTCCCTTGCCATACGATTTAAGTTTGGGAAGATTTCTTGATGCTTCTCCACCACTTGGCGACATCAACGTCTTCAACAGCTCGTTCGGTTGCTAAATATCGATCTATTTCATCGCGCCAATTATCTTTTGATCCAAGATAAGACAACACTGGTGGAATGCTTTTTTTCTAAAGAGCAACACGATGTGCAGGTCGTCATCATCATCATCATCATCATCATCATCATCATCATCAGCAGCAGCAGCAGCAGCAGTATCATCAACGGCGCCAGGGTCAGTTGATTGGCTTACATTTTCCATCGATGAATTATTGACGGATTTAGAGTAAAGTTCTCTGTGGATAGTTTCAAATTTCATTAAACATTCGTTTAACATATCTCGATCCTAATCTGTCAACTGAAACGTTTGAAGCTTGTGTTTTGGATCCAGAATTAAGATTGCGCAGTAGACCCATTTGCATTTCTGGTAATGCTTCAGCAATTTTCGTTGAGCTGCTTCAAGGGCGTTTCTTACTTGAATCTCAACTCCGCTTTTGCGAATTTTTCTATCGATGGTTTTTTATGACATTCTCCAGTTTATCGAGAAGCATGTTGACTCCCAGCACAAACATAGAAAGAGTGATGTATTTGTCGCCTGATTATGTTTTCGAAAGCGTTTGAAAATATTACCACACAAATATTTAATTGAACACTGAAGAAGATTCCATTCTGATTCTTGAAGACGAAATTTGTTTAAATCACTATTAATATCACACAACAAATTTAATGCTGGTTTAAGTTGAAGTGCTAATTGCATCATGTCCCATGTTGACTTCCATCGTGACGCGATGTCAATGATTGGAAATCAAATGGGAATACCAACTGTTTCACAGCAAGACTTTAATTTTGGGAGAACTTTTCAGAGTATTTCAGTTTCCTTAATAATTCTCTTTAGAGATTACCGTAGCATTTTCATGAAGTTCATCTTGATCATCGCTTTCTTCATTGTCGATTTCTTTTTCTCGAACTGCATTCGTTTTGATATCTTCTTCTTCGTCACTGTTGCAATCGTTTGTTTCTTCAAAATTATTTTGAATACTGAGTTCTTTAAGAAAATCCTAGACCGCCATATTCAAAACGGGTGCAATGCATCAAAAAGGTAAATCATTTGCATCAAAATGTCTTCCGAAGATCTGATTCATTAACTTTGTTAATTCTGCTGCGTTGTCAACCGTGATACCCTGCAGTTTATCCTGAAATTCGTATTATATAAGAATGTCGTAGAACAACTTCGCGATATCCTAGCCTGTATGCCCTCTGTTTTATTGAATAAAATTAATTATAAGTGACCGGTAAACGCGTAGTGCGACATGTTTCCAATGGATGTCCAACCGCCTAAGGTATACGAAATTTTAGATATGTTTCCTGTCAAAGTTTCCACCGGAACATTTTGAACATCCTTAAATCTTGAAAATACTAAAGACTCCATTTTAGTTCGGAAGGATATACTCGCTTTAGGACTCAAGTAATGAGAGATGTCCTACGATTCTTCGTCGTCGAAAATGTTGGAGGGCAAATATTTTACTGATAGCCAATTAGCCAACTTCTTTTCAAATAATTTTTTATGAAATTTCTCCTGGAATTAGTTAAAATTTTATCATGTATGTATCTTATTAATTTTTATTGATTTTAGTGGTGCATGAAAAACACTAAACTGCGAGTTATCGAGGTGTGTTTCAAGGTGACTGGAATCTCGAAAGCTTAAAATTACTGCACGGAGAAAAATTAGTATAATAAATTTGAGAGTTTTCAGTGAAAACAGAAAGAATTACTTTTCTTTAGAAATTATAAAATTGTCTGTGGAGTTAAGAGAATTTCCAGTAATTTTGCAAATTTCCAGATATTTTTGATAAAATCAGCAGATTTTTTCCCCGTGTAGAAACTGAGCGAATACTTTTTCGTTCTTTTAAGTACTTTCAAGATAGTCACAAATCAGAATAAAACTTTATACTATAGCTCTCAATGTATTGTCTAATTCATAAATTAACATCCAAAGAATATTGGATTGTGCTTTGCACTTTTCTCAAGATGATATTTTTTTTAGTTCTCATAATTTCCAGCTTTTAACGAACGAACATTACTAAAAGTTACTCTATATTAAAGATTCAGATTACCTCGCGCTTTGCTGGCTTATTGTCTTCATATATTTCTTTATATTTGTCATAATGAGAATTTTTGAGATGCCGCTTGATGCCCGGAATATTGGGATTTTTCATTTTGATTTTTCCCTTCCCTTCTTCTAAGAAAAATTCCTTGCATTATGCAAATTTTTCCCCTGATGGATCAATTGAGTAATCAAAAATAGTATTCAGGACCTCATTGCGATCGATTTTTTCACGCTTGGATGCACTTTCGATGCTGTTGTATGCGAAAATAATAATTCAGTACTTTCTAACGCCAATTTTTAAAATAACCATACTTTGTAGTATCCAAGGACCCATTCGTTCTTTTTTTCTGACATGGAGGTCGTTCTCCGGGTTCTTTGCTTTGTTTGTTTCCATTTCCCATTGGTAATTCTTATCAGAATTAACCTTCACCCCTTTGTTTATAAAAGCGGTAACGCTCGCTGTCACAATGCTATATTTTAGAACTGCCAAAGCAAGACTCAGCAAGACTCATCAGAAATAAACATTTGAATGTTCAAGAACCTTGGGTTGAAAATATTATTGGCATTTGGAGCGATATAAAGCAAGATCAAGATATTCTTATCTTGAAGTGCATAATTGAGTGTAAGAAAAAATTATATTACCGGTATTGTAGTGTAAAATCGCATTACTTGTATGGCAACCGACGCGCATTTTCCGAAATTACAATACGCGTATTGTAGTTTGTCCTTCCAATACCGGTATTGTAATATTGCTTTACACTCGTATTGTCAAGGTATTGTGTAATTCCAAACATTTTTAACAGTATAGAAGAAACGGGTTGTGGGCATAATAAAGGGTCGCAGCAGACGAAGGGTCAGACGACCTTACTTTACTACCGCAAAACCGCTTGTCTGGATCAATCGACTACATGTATAGCGATATTTACAAACTTTGAGTCAATCACTTGACGAATGACTTTCGATATTTTACCTTTTATGAGGCGGGATGTAGTATATTTTGTTTGGGGATATTGTATCCAAAGCAAACAGACCCTTATCATCATGATGCTGCTCTTGTTGAAACAATAACATACATTTTAATACCAAAAAATCCTTTGAAATTTATATAATACTAGCACTATTATACGCGTACTATAGCGCGCGAGACACATTGCATTGGTAATTAATAATGCTAATGAAACAATATTTTAATTTTTTTGAAACGAGTTCAATTTAAAAATTTTTAAGATTAAATAGTTGAAAGTTTGAAATTCTAATTTTATTTTTAATATAAATTTGTAGGATGAATGGATGTGATGTTAGTCCAAATTTTTTTACATCTAGTTTTGAGTACTTTAAATTTAAAATTAACCAAGTTTGGGTCATTTTCAGTTTGAAATTGGTCAATTTTGGTTCTAAAGTCTTCTATTTTTCATCATTACTTAAGCCTCCTGGTCTAGGAATAGAAATTCTTGTATTTCGGGGGCATTCTCTTTGAAACTATCTGCAATCTAATTTTTTCTCATTTGTACAGTGTCTAATTTCGAAAACATCTAATTTAAATCTATATTGAAATTTCAAGGTTTTTAATTTAAAATTGTTTGATGAAAAGTTCTTTCCATTTAAAATTCTCAAAGCTTAAAATTATACAACTATTGGCTTTCGATAAAAATAATTAACATGAGAAAATTTAATTATTCAGGCTTTTATTCAAAATATTGAAAGCCTGCTATATTATACTGATGTAAATTTAAAACTATATAACTTTGGACATTTCAACTTAAAGTTGTTATAAATTGGTTATAATTATTTTTTAACTATAAAATATAATTACTTTCGAAAGATGCAATTTCTAATGATTCAAAAATGAAATCAAACCATTTTCAATGTTTCGATTATACAATTTTAAATGGTTTCATTTTAAGTCATAACAATATTTGGATGATGGTGATAAATTGGCTTTAGGGTCACAAAAAAATGAATTAAATGTATTATTGAGTCAGATATTTCGGCCTCGAATATGGGCCCTTATCAATGATTTATTTCTGAAATATGAGTACAAAAAAAAGTTGCTGGTTCGGGGAAAGATATAATTTTGTAGTAAATAAATAACTTTCTGGAAATGTAAACGAAGACAAAAATGTTATGATTCTCCAGTGATTAAAATTTTTAAGAACAATTGTAAATTAAGATAACAACAAGATTTTTACATTGTTTGAGCAATATTTTCAGAAAAATTAATGTATTTTTTTGGCTCAAAAATATTCAACGAAATTAATAGAAGAATTTAATAGGCAATTATAAAATTTGGTGGAAAATATTGTCACGATGTGATCAATGATAAAGGAAGTACGATGAACAATTCGTCATCTCATTTAAATGTAAGTGTTAGTGAAGATAAAAATCAGAACTTTGGTAACTCGTGGACGAGAAAAATAAAGACTTTTGTACATATTTGATATCCGGTAAGTATGTCTTTGGTGACGAAATTCAAGAATGAGAGAATTATTTGGACATGGTTTTTTATAAAAATATTTACAGAATTCATCAAAATTTGTAGGTCTCATCAGTTGTTGGAGAAACTCATCTTAACAAAATCGTAAGAAAGAGGTTGAATATAAAAGGAACCCTCAACAATTTTTTGAAATTTTAATCCGTTTACGTGTTTTTGATACCACCATGCCTATAGAGAGAGGCGAAACAGATTTAAATATGCAAGTGTAGGCTACACTCAAAAAAAAAATTTGCTGAAAATACATAAATTCACAACGATACTGTAGGTAATTTTACGGCAGCTGTGTAAAATCACATCGACCAGTGATGGACATAAAGGGACCCTCGAGCACCGCTATAATATCGCCTCGTCTGTCGTAGGAATATTCCGAACGAAAAACTGAAATTTAAGATTTTTTTTCGTAATTTTTAATTCAATTTGTAATTTTAAATTTCTCAAGTTATAGTTAAGTTGGCGTCTTTTGGTGATGAGACTCTTCTTCGCGCGTCGCTCATTAATTATATATCAACAAAATTCACCATTATTGTGAATATTATTCAAAAAAAGTATCATTATTCTGTTCACGGTGAAGTGAAGTCTATTTCAGTTATTATTTATTCATAAATATATCAGATTTCGCTTGGTTTTCGGGACGTTTATGTGCATTTAACCTCCGTTTGTCGGTTTACATCGCATGCTTTACAAATTCTTTTAGTTTTGTTTAATTTTTAATTATTTCATATGGTAACTAAATTAATTAATAAAATCTATTTTGAATTAGTCATTCCTAAATAATATATACAATTAAATAATATTTGTGTAAAAATTAATCATTACGATTTCGGCCAATTCCGACTGTGGATTGAGTTTTACGTTTAGAGATTGGAGTTTTCCGCGCAGAGCCTAAAATTTACGGTGCAGGCATAATATTCATTCAACACGTAATTTTACTGCGTTTTTCAAGGGTCTCTTTATGTCCATCGCCCAGCGATGTAAAATTCAGGAGAATTTTTTACAGTGCAGTGTATCTTGTTGTCAAATTTTTGAGGGAGGAAATAGAAGAGAACAGTGGTGGGATAGTTTTCTTTAGTTTTCTATGGAGTTACGGTGACTTGAGAGAAGAGAAAGAAATTTTAAGGATATCGGGAATAAGTACACAAGTGACTTTTCAGAGAGGATCGTTATACGTAACCTGACACTCCAAAGAGTCTAAGGGCTGATTTGAACGTAGAGAGAAAAACTGTGGTTGTGTGCGTGTGTTTTTAGTGAAAAGTGAATTATATTGAAAGATTTTGGGTATTTAGTTATTTAGTAACGTGTGGTAAAATGCAGAAAGATTTTCAGTATCAGTTCGTTGGTTTACTGCTTTAGGATTACTTTCTACGTAAGTAATTTCAAGTAAAATTATTTATTTTGCAATTCGTGATTTTTTCAAGAATCCTAGTTTGGTCAAAGTCGAATTTGTGATCCTGATACCATGCATGTTTGGTCATAGCTGTCCATTTACTAGGTGGTATGTAAACATTCCTAATGTGTTCTTTCTCTCGTATCTTGAGGGCTCGCTTTGTTGTGCCTATATATACTGATTCGCACCCTGTGCAAGGTATACTGTAGACAACATTTGTTTTGTCGTGAGTAAGAATGGGATTTTTTTATTTGAATACCGGAGTTGAAGCATTGTCATTTCGAAAAGCAATTTTATGTTAAAAGGTTTTAATATCCCTGAAATTTTTTCGGAATGATCGTGAACGTAAGGTAGTGAGATATATTCAGGGAGTGTGTGCGGGTTCGTGGTGGGATTCTGTCCTAGTATGTTTCGGACCTGTGTTTGAGTGATTGTTTTTGTTTGTGGCACGTTGAGTGCATGTGTACGATTGGAAATGTTTATATGCTGTCTTTCTGTGCGCAAAGAGTGCAATATTTTCTTGACAATTGTATTGTATGAACTCTAATGGGTAATTGTTATTCATCAAAATGGTTTTAACCTTCCTGATATTTTCCTCATGAAAATCTTTGTGTGATAACAGGATGCTTCTGTCTAATAAATTGTTAATAACATTCACTTTGTATTTATAAGGATGGTGTGCTTGAGAATTCAGACATAGACCTGAGGCTGTAGGCTTAAGATACCAATCGGTTTAAAGGAGTTGCCTTCTCTTATGATAATTGTATCGAGGAAGCCTATTTGTCCATTATTTTCTTCTTCTATCGTTAATTGGATTTTGTGTTTGTAACTGTTAAAGACATTTGTAATTGATGAAACTTGATCAATTGGTATCGCGGTTAATATATCATCTACATTACGGAAATAAGAGGGTAAATGAAATGGAAGAGAAGATATAACATGCTTTTCTAAATCATCCATTGCGATATCAGCAATTATTGGAGAAAGTGATGAGCCCATTGGAAGACCTGTTTTTTGTTTATATGAATTACCTTTAAAATTCAAGGAGGAATTGCTAGCATAGATTCTTAGGTATATTACAAATTCATAACAAAGCATTGGCGTGTTGGGTTCTATTTCGTGTCATCTGGCTTCAACTCCTGTAAAGGCTAGACCGATGGGGACATTCGTAAATAATGAAACTACATCGAGAGAACATAATTTGTGATTAGGTGGAATGATGACGTTTTGAATTCTTTGAATGAATTTGAAACTGTTTTTTACACGTGATGTTGGGGGCGTAATATTTTTCGCGATAATGTTGCTATAATATGTAGCAAGTTTATAAGTGGGGCTGTTACAAAAAGAAACGATAAGCCGGAGAGGAATACCAGGTTTGTGAATTTTTGGTAATGCATAGATTCTCGGAGCCATTGTGTTGTTCGCTTGAAAGTTAGATGCAATTTTTTTGGTGAAATATTTTTTGTCTTGTCAATGTTGAACTAAATCATTAACTTTAGTTTGCATAACATTTGTAGGATCTTTATCTAATAGTTTGTTAGTGATTTTGTCTGATAAAATATCAGAAAGTTTATCACCGTATTCGCTTTTTTTGGCATTGATACGGAAGTGTTACCTTCGTCTGCTTTGGTAATTAAGATTTGAGGATTATATTTGAGAAAGGTTGTAGTTGATGCAAAATCTACGATTATTTGTTTCTGTAACTGATTGGGTGAGTCTGTGTGTAGGTGTTGTTGCTGCGAGAAGTTATTTATGCAATTGATGACTTTTAACCTTGCTTCGTTCTTGTCTTCCGCTTTTATGTTTCGAATGTTTGACTTGAAATCAGCAATTAAGTGTTTTATGGGAAGTTGTTAGATAGGGATAGGAATACCAAATTTTTTCCTGAACTAGCTGTTTCAGAAACGGAAGGAGGAATGTCTATATCAATTAAGTTTACAAACCACTTCTCGTTTTGCTTAATTTCCAAATTATCCGGATCTGTTTGTTTATTATATGAAATTAGTCTGTTCTCTCTTTCACTGATAAGACTAGCAAATTTGGATTTACATATGGAATTCGAAATATCTGTTAGCTTGACGAGTATCTTTATCTAACATTGATTTTTTCGAAAAATACTGATTTGAACGCACCGAAGTGAAGATGCTTGGGGGGAAGACGTTCTTTTCTACACCGGAGTAAGAAGATCCTTTGGTTGGAAGTCTTGGCTAACGTAGTTTTAGCCCTCAATCATTCAGTCATATTTGAAGAACCAATTTCCCCATATTCCATTCGGATTTTCTTGAAAAATCTATTGCCTCTTCTTGCATTTTGATTGCCCATATAAGTCATGATGTTTAAGAAAGGAGTTTTATCGACCCTTAGTTAAAATAATACTTGGATGTTGGTTGTAAATTGGCTTTAGGGTCAAAAAAATGAAATCAATGTATCTCAATTTTTAAATTCACAGTTTTGAAAAACATGAAAGGGAAAAAGTCATAAAATTTTTATAATATTTGAAGTTATTCTGACATTATTCAGTTTCTATTGTTTCCCGTTAAACATTCTTTAATATTGAAGCTTTTAATTCAGAATTATTGTACCTTTTAAACCATTCAAATTTCGAAGCACAGAACTTAGAATGTTTTATTTTCTCATGCTTTAAAATACTTTCTTAATATTATTAATGTTGAAGGTTTTGAAATTATGCTTTTTGTTGCTTGAAATTTGGAAAGTTTTAAATAAAGCCGAATGATATGATGGGATTTGCGTATGATTGTCCTGATTATGATTTCTATCTTGTAAAACCTGCATTTTCCTCTTATTACTTATGAAAACGTCAAGTTTGGCATTAATAATAATCTCTTTGAATTTCTTGAAATACCTTTAAAATTTTTCGAATTCCATCAGAATGTCTTTAAATATTTTGAAAATCCTAGTGTTCCTTTTAAATACTCTGATATACTATGAACATTCTTTAAATTTGTTCAACATTTTTTGAAAATCTTTAATTCTTTTAAAATATATTCAGATTCTCTTTGATCCTCTAAAATATTTTAGATTCCAAAGAAATATTTAAAGAAAATTTGAAATCCCTTCAAAATCCTTTAAACTATTCAGTATTCATTAAAATCTTTGGAAATTTCTAGAATTTTTTTATTAGTTCATTCTTCAAACTAATTTGTCATATTATATGTATGCACTACACGGCATGAAAAACTATCAAAATTCTATTTCTTAACATGAATCCCATTATTTTGGGTTTTAAAAAATGCATAAGGCAGAAAAACTTTTGTAAAATTCGTAACAACAGGCCAATCACATTCAATATATAAAGTCGCAATAACGTAATAAACAAATAAGAAGATTAAATGATTTAAAAAACACTAGGAATATAGCAACTTCAAGTTGAACGGACAGAGGGAAAACATTGAGTAGCCACGTACTTTTTTATTACAGATTTTTTACTATTCTACATTAATTATTAATCATTGTATGAAGAAATAAAAATGGGATCAATAATTAAATTTCAGAAGATGAACAAAAAAAGGTTTTAAGTAAATAAAGTTTTGAATAGAAAATTCTGAATTAATGGTTAAAAGAAAGAAAAATATTGTACTTACCACGCTTTTAATGAAAAAAATGTAAATGTATTTTTTTAATGTTTAAAAATATTTTAACTATAAGAAAGACTTGAAGTATTCGAGAACTTGTTCCAGACTTGGTTTGGAATATTTCTATATATCTAATAGTTTTAAAATTGACATTTTCATAACCGATTCCAATTAATAATTTTCTTACCCAAAATGACATTGCTATAAATCGAGCGGACAACTTAAATTCCAGAAAAGTATTTTTCGATTCCTATATTTTTCCTAGTTCTTCAAATTCAATTATTCGAGCTCTCAGAACTAAACATTTTCAAATTTAAAGTATTTTCATCAATTTGAAATAAACCATTTTCAAATACAACCAATTTCAAATGGAAGGGTTACTTTCTAAGTCGAATAATTTTGATTTCAAGGCCCTCGAAAAAAGACAGCATTTAAAAAAATCAAAATCATATAATTTACAATTATGAAGCTGTGAATTGAGAAATTTTGCATTTAAATATCCAAACTTGTATGTTTTCAAATATTCAAAGCATTCAAAATTGTAGTATGTGAGTGTTCGTAATTGAACATTTTTTAATCTAAAATTGAATCAATTAAAATCCAAAACCTTTATAATTAAATAATCTGCAAAAAAGAGAAATACTTTTAATTGTAAATCTCAATTCAAAGTTGATGCGATCAAAATTATGCAGTTTTTTCGGGCCAAGAGAAATGAATATTTTTAGTACTAAGCATTTAGAACTGAAAATTAATAAATTTGATTATTTAAAAATTGACCAGTTACAAACTCAAACATTTCGAATTGAAAAGCGCTTAGAATTGCACAATGTTAAATATTTATGTTTTCGAAAATTAACAATTTTAAAAGAGAGAAATAATTTCAATTAGGTGCCTTTAAAATTTAATTATTATTGGTTTCAGAATGTTCCGAATTGAGCATTTCAAGCGCAGTGCTTCCCAAATCAACCAATTTTGAAACTGAAAATTTTCATTCTGGAATCTCAAATCTAGCTTTAATAATTCTTTTCAATTTCAATTTATATTGGGGGTCGCCCATAAACTACGTTACCAATTTTGGACTTTTCGCGTTTCTAGTGAGTTCAGTTACCAATATGCCTACGTGACCAGAAAGGATTTTCTACCAATAGAGATGAATTTTCGGCCCAAAAAGACAACAGTTTTCGTAGACTGTTGAATTTTTAATAAAAAAGTTAATTTTCAACCAAAAACATTACTTTTTTACCATAAAATATGAATTCCTAATACAAAAGGACGATTTTCTAATAAAAAAATATGACTTTAACAAAATAGTTGAATTTTTAACCTACAAAGATGAATTTTCAACCAAGAAAATTAATTTTTACCAAAGGACGAATTTTCAAAAAAGTGCGTGATTTTTCAACCGCATAGTTGATTTCTCAACTAAAAAACATAATTTATCCCATAATAATCCCATAATAATCCCATTATCCCATAATTTATCCCATTTTTAGTTTGAAAACTTAATTTTCAGCACAAAAAAAAACGAAATTTCAACTAGCTGAACTCAATCAGAAAACACGAATTTTTAAGAAAGTAGTTGAATCCTCAACCAAATAGATGAATTTTCAACGACATAGTTAAATTTTCAATCGAAGAGGTGAATCTTGAAGAAAGTAAATTTTTAACACTGCAGATCAATTTGTAACAAAATAGTTAAACTTTTAACTCAAAAAATGAAAATTAATTTTCAGCAAAAAAAAAAAGAAATTTCAACCAGCTGAACTCAACCAAAAAACACGAATTTCTAACAATGTAATTGAATCCTCAACCAAATAGATGAATTTCTACCAAAATAGTTGAATTTTCAACTAAAAATATGAATGTTTAACAAAAAAGTTGATTTTCAGCCGAATAGTATAATTTTCTACCAGATTGTTGAATTTTCATGTTAAAAAGACGAATTTCCTACAGAGTAGTTCAATCCTCAACAAAAACAGATTACTTTTTAAATAAATAATGGCATTTTTAATCAAAAAGGATGAATTTTTAACCAAGATGATTAACTGCTATCAAGAAGATGATTTTTCAACAAAATACATGAATTTTCAATATTTACATGAATCTTCAAACAAATAGTTAAATTTTCAACTAAGAAAGAGAAATTTTCAACCAAAGAAATGAATCTTCGATCAAAATTATTATGTTCAAAGATGAGAATTTTCAACAAAATAGTTAGATCCTAGCAGATTAATTTTCAGCGAAACAGTGGCATTTTTAACAAAAAAATTAATAAATTTCCAATAAAGGAGGTTAATTTTTAATGGAATAGACGATTTTTCAATAAAATACAGGAACTTTCAAAATAAATTTTCAATTAAAAATATAAATTTTGAACCAAAAATGAAATAGTTACATTTTCAGTAAAAAAAATTAATTCTCAACCAATGATATGAAGTTTTAACTGAAATGATGAATCTTTATCAATTAAAATAAATTTTTAATAAATGAGTTCAACATTTAACCAAATAGTTGCATTATCAACCGAAAAGATGACATTTTAACAAAGCAGATTCAAATTCTACCAAATAAGACGAATAATCCACAGAACGTTACAGGGACATCTTTCACAAAATTCGCAAACTTTGTTAAAAGTTGTTGATTAATTTCGTTATATTTATCATTCAATTTTGATCGTAACGTTACTTCCACTGACTCCTCCCCCCTCCCCACGTTACCAACTGCAGCCTTTAGCGCGACCCCC
>JAUMHM010127444.1:0-19213 GCA_032362435.1 Melikaiella ostensackeni
AGGATTTGAACCGGGAACGCCGACTTTACATGAGTGGAGCGTTAACCAATTACGCCACCGAGGCCGCAGTAGATCGTATCTCATTTCTCCTATATCACAGGGGGACGCGCATTGGCATCTCTTTCACTTTATATAAAGACTGGATCAAGTCTAAAATTTCACAGGATGAAAGAGATGCCGATGCGCGTCCCCTTGTGATATAGGAAAAATGAGAAACGATCTTCTGCGGCCTCGGTGGCGTAATTGGTTAACGCTCCACTCATGCAAAGTCGGCGTTCTCGGTTCAAATCCGGGCCGAAGTAGATTTTTACTTATTTCTCCAAAAAAAAATTTGACCAGTAATCAACACACTTACGTCAGAATATTAATTAATTACCCTGGTCGCCAAATAACATCATTATTCTAAATTTCATGATTAGTTTATATAAAGACTGGAGTAAGTCTAAAATTTCGTGGGGTGGAAGAGATGCCGATGCGCGTCCTCCTGTGACATAGGAGAAATGAGAAATGATCTACTGCGGCCTCGGTGGCGTAATTAGTTAAGGCTCCACTCTTGCAAAGTCGGGGTTCCCGGTTCAAATCCGGGCCAAGGTAGATTTTTCTCATTTCTCCAAAAATAATTTTGACCAGTAATCGACACACTAACATCAAAATAATAATTGTCAGAACAATTTATAATTATTTTTAATAATATTCTATTTGAATAATGCTAGAAAGTTGCGGTGTTTTCTGAAATTTTTAACTTTTTGTCGACTTTTTGCTAGGGATGAGGTAACAATTAATGTAAATCAGCAAGCATAATTATTTAAACAATTTATTTTTGTTCACAACTTTCTCCTTATACGTTAATGTTGGATACTTGCGGTTTCTTCTAAAATTTCAAACTTCATGTCCACTTTTCACTTAATGAGGTAATAATTGATACAAGTTAATGAAAATAATTGCTTACACGATTTATTATTGTTTATGAGTATCATCTCTCAGAGTAATTTTAGCAAGTTGCGGTTTTTTCTGAAATTTCCAGCTTTCCTTTGACATTTGTCCAATTTGGAATTGAACAAGTTTAACAATCAGCCCCTCTCTCCTTCGCCGCAGAAAACATGTCATCGATGATAATATGTCTTTTGTCTCTGGGAAGAAGGAATGTAAAGTCAGGTAATTATTTCATACCTCGTTGTGCTAAGTCGTTCACTACTTTCAATTTTCTGACTGCAGACGCACCTTTCTGATATTCTAGATTAACTTTTTATAGATTCACGTTTCTGCTGAGAAGGAATCTGTTAATTTAAAACAGGTTTTCGAACCATCGCAAAGTTTCTGAATCTAGGGGTATGAGCGCACCACGCCAAAGTCTCTCAGAAACTATTTCAAGGAGAAGTTACATTTAATATGGTCCATTAAAAATGTCAAGCGTATTTCAAACATCTGGATTCATTTCAGAAATATGTATCCAGGAAAGAAAAGAAGATTGTTTAAAAAATGGTTTTTGTTGATGTTCACTCAATATTTGTTCATAACTACTATTCTACTTCTCTACTTTCTCTACTATTTTTCTAGAATTACTCTGAGAAAAAATAGTTATGAGCAATAATTAATTGTTTAAACTATTGTGCTTGTTGACTTGTAATATTTATCTTCTTACTCTAAGTGAAAAGTGAATAAAAATGATGACGAGCAAAATTATTCCCCGCAAGAAGATCTTAAAATTTTCTCAACACCATTTTTTGGTAAGACGCATGGTTCCCATTTCGATCGAGAAAAATGTTATTTAAGAAACAAAATTTTCATTTTGAACCCAAACTATGCAAGATACGAAAAAGTTTTAGGAAGAAAAGTTGTTTATCTCAAAAAGATCTACATACAAATTTTATACAAACTATTTTTTGATGAGACGCATATAGTTTTCATTTTACTCGTAAAAAATTTCATTTCTTGAATTTTATGTGCTGTTCAGCGAAAGTTCATCCTTAGATGCAGTTAAAACCGTGGTCTGTTACGTCGTTGAAAGCAATGCGCAAAACAGCAAAGTGGCCGTATATTCCAGCTAGAAATCAGGACACCAGATTCAAGAAAAAAAAACATTGCGCTCATTCAAATGTTATTTTTTAAATAATTATGCTTCTCGCGGACGAATTGGAACATATTATTTATGACTGAGAATAAAGCACTTGACACACATCACTATCTTCAGAGACTACACCGTGGCTTATGAAGTTTATAATATGTTAATCGGTCTTGAAAGTTTTCATTGTGAAACTTTCTACCTTGGTCGGTATTGCAGGTTAGGATCAAATATCAAAGCGATAAATGGGAATCGAATTAAATTGCGTTCGATTTCGAATCATTTTATGAAACGTTGTTTATAATTTTTATATTCATTAATTATAAAACAAGAACAAGAATTATTCCAAGCACTGGAGAATACGTGGTGAAGAAGTTAGAGGTCTAGGATTCACAGGTTGAAGAATGATAACACATCACTTTACTAAAAAATTACATTTTGAGTACATTTTTGAATCACTATCATTTACGTGGATAGTTGAATTTCAGGTAAAAACGGTACTTTAATTAATCGCGACTTTAAGTGTGGATTACGAGGATAAACACGTGCACACTCGTTCACCATTAGCAAGTAACTGAGGAAAAAGCAAGTCATGCAATTTTAGTCGAATGCATGAACTTCAGCCCCTTGACTAATGAAAGAAAAGGACGTGAATAATAATGTACAATCTAAACATTCTACGGGGGATGTCACGCTTGATATAAGAAATGAAAAAAAAAATCAAAGGAACTCTCACATAGTTGCTTTTCCCATTCAAAATTCGATGATACATACGGTTAAATTGAGTTCGTTGTCTGAACTGGCAGTAAGGCCAGTTGATTCAGGCCGCTTTAATAGATGCCTTTTGGTATCCGAAATGTTACCACACGGACCAAACCGTCATTTTCAAGATGTAGTTCTTCGATGCGTGCCAAACTCCATTTGGCTCGTGGCAACTTTTCTTCCTTTAAAAGGATGATATCTCCCGCTTTGAGCTGATGAGTCTCCACTAACCATTTCAAGCGTTGTTGAAGATGATGGAAGTATTCGCAAGAACATCTTTTCCAAAAGTTTTCTCGCATTTTGTCAAGCAAAGCCCAACGTGTCATAGCCTGATTATCGACATCAGTTAGCAAGGACTCTGGGATAGCTGTCATAGGATCAACAGTGAGAAAATGACCTGGCGTGATGGCAATCATCGAAGTTGGGTCACTTGGATTAGAGTAAAGCTGTCTTGAGTTGAGGCAGGCTTCGATTTGACATAAAACGGTACTTGTTGTCCCTTGCTTGGCTAGGTCTTCAGCCACTTTGGTGGTTACTTTTTTAGCGCCTCGAAGAAGGGGTCGTAACTCCCGGTTAGCTCCTTTGAACGTGATCCCATTTTATAGCCTTAAACCTTCACCTCGTCGAAAGATGAAGCGCCTAAATGCGGCTAAGAAAGCATTCGAGGTGTAGCCAGACACTGCCTCCAAATGTATCACTCTTGTTGAGAGGCAGATGGAGAGACAGATATATCTTTTATAAGATTTAATTTCTCGTCCTGGTGAGACCCGAAAGTTGTGAGGGCCAGCGTAGTCCACTCCGGTACAAGCGAACGGCCTCGACTCTGAGACTCGGTCAGTGGGCAACTGACCCATAAATTGAGTAGGTGTTCGCGCCCTAAAATGCTCACATGTTACGCAACTGCGAATGACCTGGTCAATCAGGATTTTGGCTTCGATAATTCAAAATCTTCTCAACATTCGGCTCAAAGTCAACTGTTGTCCATGGTGTTTTTCGTCGATGCTTAGTAGAGAATTGTGAAGACGACCTCCTACTCTCAGGATTCCATTACCGTCCAGGTAAGGATATAATATCAAGAGATCACTCTTCCTTGAGATCTTCCTTTCGTTCTGCAGAGCCATGAATCCTGCCTGAAAATGGCAAAGCTGAGCAGACATGAGCCAAAAATTGAGACTCTTTGTTAACTCTTTCATCGTAAGATAGGGTTTCACTGACGTGGGGTCGGCAGAACACAATCTGCAGAACCTGTAGATGTAGGCTTTCACACGAATCAGTTTTTGCAAGAAGGAATACCGACTTGAAAGGTTCTGAATGCCAGACAAGGTGGCCAGGTTCACCTTGATGTTCAGCTTTGAAGTTCCTCGTATTTCTTGTGTCTCTTGATCGCCAAACCTGATCCTCAAGAGTGAAAGGTATTTCCCCTACTCGGTTTACCACAAAAGTTGGCAAGCGAGATGGGTGGCCTTGAAGCCAATCAATGATGATCTGAGCGTCACACCAGCAATATTTTGGGACATCTCTGAATCCAAAGTTTTAAGACACAACATCGAGAAGTTTTGCTAGGAGCTCGGTGCTGCAAAGTTCCAATTTAGGTATGGTCACCGTTTTAATTGGGGCTACCTTCGTCTTGGCTAAGACCAGATTAGATTGGAGAGTGCCATTTTTGCTTCTAGAGACAAGATAGACCGCAGCTGATTAGGCTCGCTGTGAGCCATCAGAGAATCCATGTTACTCCCACGTCCCAATCCAGTCCAGAAATCCACAAATTCTATGAAAATACTTTGGCTCTGATGAGGAAAAGAGCCAGTTAGCCAAGTGGATCGGATAGTTGAGCCACCTCGGAAGCCACCATCCGTTTTGTGTAAGTCATTGGCTATTTTGATAAAGCGACACTAAAGTGGAAGCAGTCCGATGATGTACTCCATTTCAATCCCAAAGTAGAAACGGAATCTTCAAATTCAAAAGTCTTGTCTTGGCACGAGTGACATCCACAAGACTCTGAGAGCAACTCAGATGAGTTTGCTGTCCATTTGTTCAAGGTGATTCCTGCTGAGTTAAGAATGAAAATCAGTTCCTTCCTTTCAATCTCAGCGGATTGAATCGAGTCCCCGCCACCAAAGATGTCGTCGACGTATGTGTTCTTATTTAATATTTCCGAACCCAATGGAAATCGTTGTTGATCATCGTTTGCCGGTTGATTCAAGGTATGGGTAGCCAAGAATAATGCAGCCCTAATACCGTATGTGACAGTAGTGAGACAGTAATCTTGTAGGTCTTGGTTTGGTTGTGGTCTCCAAACTATTCTCTGCAGGTTACAGTTAATGTCATCTACATCTATTCGACGAAACATTTTAACAATTTCGGCCGCGAATACGTACTTGAAGAGTCTCCAACGTGTCACAGTTAACCAAATATCCGTTTGAGGTTTCTGTCCTGAATGCATCAAACCATTTAATGGTGTATCTGACTTGGAATTTCCTCTGATTCCTAGAAAAGTCGCACTTGTGGATGGTAGTCTGGATCAGTGAGCCCAAGGTCTCTCAAGTGTAGCCAGTCCTTGAATTCAAATCTCTTCATCAAACCAAGTGGATAAGAGAATTTATAACTAAAGCTTGCATCGGAAGTTCGAACTGAGAGTTTCGAGGCAATCTGAGCAATAGATCAGCCTGATCACTAGAAGATCCCAATGGTAAATCTCCCATTCCAGTTAATGGAATTTCCAATTGTTGAACTACACGTTCAGTGATGAATGAGCGTTCGGACCCAGAATCCAGAAAGCCCTCAACCAGAATTGCATGGTTTGCTCGTAGACAATTGAAATAAAGTACTAAGCGTTGGACATTATCTATACGTTGGCAAGTACCCAGCCCCTCAAATCGTAGAAAGTAGGATATGAAATGAGAGACCTGACAAATGGACCAAGAATTCGAAGGTTTGTTTTGCTTTTCAGAAGTCGCTAAATCAACCGATAGACTCTGTTTCTTAGATATTTGGAAAAAAAGGTTGGTCGAGTTTTTTGTAGATAACAAAATGGATGAACAGTCGCTTGGATGAGCAGCTTTTAAAGCTCTAACTCGACTTTTGAGAAAAGTTGATAACTCCGGGTCTTTTCATATTTATACTCATATTTGAAAACGCACGAATGGATTCATTCGTGGCATCCAGAAGACGTAAGATTTCGTCTGCTGACATTTTTGAAGCTGAAGGAAAAAAGCCATACCCCGTTTGACCATTTGATGCTACGCAGCAGAACTACACGGAATAACGCAAAACAGATGAAAAATCATTTTCTTCAATTAATCATCAAGTTATTTTGTGTAGGGTTTTCTTTGCATTGTTTCATTGTGTAGAGTTCATTCAAATTTGCAGAATTGGAGTTAATATTTTTGGAGAACTTTACATTGTAGGACTTAACCGCATTGAGTTTAAATTTCAAATTACTTTACAGTTCACAGTAGTTATTATAATATACTGAAAAACACACCATTTTTTAAAGTATTATGTGACGCTCTTTCTTGCCGTGTCTTTAACATTGGCTGCAGCTGTCAATAGTCAAAGTAACAAAACCTCATTCGTCATTTTCATTCAATTTTAGAATTGATTTGTAATTTAACAATTATCTAAGGTAACCAACAAGAACATTCCGAACGAATCTTTGCATCATATAATTGATTATTTCATTGGAATTATCGTAGATGATAGTGTCAGATTTTTGGAACTGTGGTCAGATATAACATAAAATGGCTTTAAAAAGTTTAATGATCTTCGTAAAGAGATTTGCATTACACAAAACTATGGTTACCATAGGAAAATGGAATGAGGGTTCAGAAAATTATTTCAAGTAAGTTATTTGGATAAAATTGAACAATAAATAAAAATCATATGCTGTGTATTGCTTTGAAATTTTATATTAAGTGGAGTTGTTAGTGATGCCAATTGGAGAGTAAATTCTTTTGGAAATATCGTTATCATTTTTATCATACGACAAGAAAAACAGCCTGGTAAAATACGTCAGATTTGATAATCTACGATTCATGCTAATACGCGTGATACTGTTATGCTTCCCCAAATGACTAATTATTGACCTCGACTTTTATCTTGAAAGACTTCACGTGGTTTGAAATCACATGTCTCGCCTGGTTGAAATTAAAATTGAAATCAGAAAGCTGACTAAAATGCCTTATTATTGAATGCTATTCTATTTATGCAACACTGAACAAAATGCAGTCATTATTTTGCAGAAATTTCACACAATTTATGCAGAAGGAAAACTTTTTTTAACAAAGGGTCCAGGCAAAAGGGTGTGTCGGAAAAAATTTTCGAAATCCCAAACAATACCATTCCTCAAAATAGTGCATTGGGACCCCCGTAAAGTGTATTTAATATGGAATCGATCGATTCAAATCCAGGTAACGCGCGCGAGCGAAATAGTTCTTGAAAAATTATTATCAGCAGAGTTTCTAAGTTTTTTTTTAATATCAATTTTTTTACATTTTCGGGGTAAATAGTCTTTTTAATTGTCGCCAGATTTAAAGATACTATTCTGCACGATATACCCCTGTAATCAACCTTAATTTTTTGCACCCATGAAAACATCAACAAAAAAATGAAGCGACTCCTTAGGCATTATACTCGTATGATATTGAAGGAATGTCCACATATGTAGAATTCATATATTTAAGGACCATCGACTTTCACGAAAGCTTTGATGCGGATATGAAAATTGGGGCTGGTCTTTCTTCTTCAACGTATCCCTCATCAAAAGCAAATGCAGGAGAATGCAAGAAGAACATTGTAAGCACCTTCATAGAATATATATACTTCAAATTCATGCGCTAATTTTTAGATCAATCCTCTTCTCAGGATTATGTTGTGAAATACTGCATTTCGCAAGGCGCTCCACCCAGTTAGTTAATACTAGGAACTCATTTTTGTGAAATATCTATATCTATCGGTATCTATATCTGCGCACTATTTACTGAGGGAGGAAAATACTATGGTGCAACAGAATGTGACCAAATTTGTGGTTTGATAAAAAAATGGAAGCATTTTTACCACAAAGAACAGCAAGTGCCATATATCTACTATGAGATTCAAATTATTGCCTAAGATGATGTTAAGTCCCTCACGAAAGAAAATATGTAAATATTATCTGGAAAAAAATCAGGCCAGTTTCATGCTGTTTACACGCTTGATTTAAATGATTTCATCTCTGGAGATAGCTTGAGTGACTTGAGTCCCTTTTTACAACTTAATTTATGGCAGACGAACCTTGAGGATATCGAAGTACGACAGGCAGTTGAAATATTTAGGGTTTCGCTATCATAAAACCTTTATAAAACCAATCCCTTCAGCACTTTAAGAATTATTACTTATCTTTTTATATGCATATATTTATATGTGACAACCTATATATTTATATTTATATACAGTATTTCTCTGATGGCAAATCTGAAAATGCTTTCTGTTTTTACGCATCGCGTACAGTTTACAAGATATATACAAAATATAATATATTTTTAATTTTTCAAAGCAAATTTTAGATATTTGTAGATGTAAGAATCCGTAGATTCTGATTTTTCAACTTCCGAACCTCTAATTGGGAAATTGAGAAACAAAAATTCATTTTGGAAGCTCTCACATTTGGCCACTGCACTGCAACTTTACTACAAAAGAATCCTTTCTACCTGGATGCCCAGTGGGGCCTCCTCTTCCAAGGCAGCCTCGGGGATTCCTTGCTATTCATGAAAATTTCGATTATGTTCACAAAAACAAGTTTATGAGCCTCCAGAAAATTTATGAGGACTACTTGAATCTTTAAAAAGTGCTTTCTGTGTACTTGTAGAGAATATCTCAGAAACGTGACTGAGCCTGAAAATACTTAGAGAATTTCCAGTGAATTAGGGGTGTGTGCATAATAATTTTCTTCGCATCCAAAGTTTTTCATTCGGGTAATAGGTTATAAATATGCTTAAACTTTTAATCACGTCATTCTATTTGTCACGACGTTGTCGTCGTTGTCGTTTATGAACACGATAACATTCTAAGGAGTTATCCGATTTAATTGCGCTTTGGCACCCTATTTTAAGGCCTAAACAGAAAGAACGAGTTCATTATCCAGCCATTTTCGACCAAAGGTTTTGGTTTTATTCATCGAAAAAGGTATTTAAAGAATTAGAAATTCCATTTTCTAGACAAATTATACGAGATACGAAAAAAATGCTGAATGCAAAACTATTCATCTCAAAAATTGCTACAAATTTTCTTAAGACTATTTTTTGATGAGACGCATAGTTTTTTTAATCGTTACAACTGTTATTGAGAAAATATCCACTTTCCAGCAAAACTATGTGAGATAAAAGAATGTTTTAATAAAAAATTGTTCATCTCAAAAAGACAGAGTTGGGTATCTGTCATCTGCGCAACAGCACAGTTGGGAGGATAGCATCTGTATATGTGAAAATTTCATCGTGAACAATTCAGAGTGCACCATCTGTGCACGTGCAGAGTTGAGAGTGTCCCATCTGTGCACGTGCAGAGTTGGGAGTGTCCCATCTGTGCACGTGCACAGTTGGGAGGGTAACATACATGCACGTGCACAGTTACGAGGGTAACATCTGTGTATATCAAAATTTCATCGTGCACAGTTAAGAGCGTCTCGTCTGTGCAAGCGCACAAATGGGAGGGTACCATCTGCGCATGCCCAAATTTCAACGTGCAGAGTTGGGATGGTACCATCTGTGCACGTGCACAGTTGGGACGGTACCATCTGTGCACGTATGAATTTAAACGTGCAGAGTTGTGAGTCTGTCGTCTGCACATGGGCACATTTTGGAGAATAGCATCTGTTCATGTGAAAATTTCATCGTGTACAATTCAGAGTGCACCATCTGAGCATGTGGAGAGTTAAGAGTGCCCAATCTGTGCACGTGCACATTTGGGAGGGTAACATATGTGCACGTGCACAGTAGGGAGAATAACATATGTGCACGTGCACAGTTAGGAATGTAACATTGCTGCGCGTAAAAATTTCATCGTGCGCAATAAGTAGAAAAGTTTGATACAAGAAGACAATATTATGAATTTTGTAAACAAGTCAACGTCACCTCCACCAACATGACGTATTTACATGTTATTACTTCAAAATAAATAAAAACTAATTGCTCATCAGACGAAATCACTAAAGATTCAATCAATATTTTTACTCATTGATTTTCATTAAATAAACCTGATATTTTTTTTTACTTTTCCATTAGTAAAATGTTAAAATATTATTATTTCTTTAGTCGAACACTCGTTTACTAACAGTAAAATTTTTATTATTTCAGATTTAGAAGAAATAAAAAAATTCAGAAGAATTCAAAGAATTTAAAAGAACCTAGCAGAATTCAGAAGAATTGAAAGGATTCGAAAAATTCAAGAGAATTAAAAGAATTCAGGAGAATTCAGAATTCAGAAGAACTAAAAAAATTCCAGAGAATTTAAAATATTTAGAAGCATTCGAAACAATTCAAAGAATTCAGAGGAATTCGGAACAATTTTGAGAATTTTAAGAATTCAGAAGCATTCAGAAGAATTTAGTAGAATTTTATAGGAATTCAGAAGAATTTGAAATTCGAAAGAATTCATAAGAATTCGAAGTATTCAGAAGGATTCAGAAACTCTCAGAAGAATTCAGAAGAATTTAGAAGAATGCAGAAGAATTCAGTAGAATACAGAAGAACGTGGAAATTCGCGTTAAAATTCATGTGAAACTCGACTAGTATTTTGATACAATACACGTGAACTTTAAAAGTTCTTTTTAACTGCAAATATTTCGTAAGCCGTAAGTTATACCTCAATATGAAAGTGTTTTTTGACTACGTGTAATTTTACGTAGATTAATACGTGTATTTTCAGTAAACGTTTTCAGCATGGTTGCAATCGAGCGTCTATTACGAAATGTACTCAAACTTACAGATATCATATTATGTTATTCTATTTATAACAAAAGAATTAGGGAAAACGGCTAAAGTGAAGAACAGACCACGGGCTGCAATCCTCATTTTCTATTATAGATGATACTGATTTACGGAAAAACTCGTTAACAGCGTAACGAAATAAATATTCTACCAAATATTGCCCTATACACTCAACTCTGAATTGAAGTCGCCTGGACTAATATAATTCCTCGAATTCCCGCCGGCTGGCATTCGTGGACGAGGGGGCCCAAGGGGCCGAGAGAGAGAGAGGTCGAGTGAGCTCAGCGGAGTCAACCAGTTCTGTAACCACAAAGTGGGCAGTTTGAAAACCTGCGTACATATTTCACATTCATTACCAAATACACGCGGAAAATTCTCTTTTCATTAATTAGGCTTCATTATTAAAAAAGGTTCATCCTTTGTGGTAACGAAAATCTAGATTCCAACAAAATACAGTCAATTAATATTATGTATTCCTACTGCAAATGGTGCATACGACCCTGACTGTTTACGTCGAAGAAATTCTCGGAAGATCCTCACGGCCATCGTAAGCCATACCCGTAATCCCACATAAATCCAAAGTTGAGTGTATATATCGTTGCGTCAATTGCATTCCAGACATGGAGAAGTGTTAGCGCGAGTGAGACCCATATATGTTTATACAACAGAAGAAACAAAGAAACTTAAAATGAGACCACTAATAAATTTAGGAAATCTATCTTGAATTTTGTTATAAAAGATTGCCTCGCACAAATACACAATCTGAATGAGAACATTACGAAGACTCTAGATAAATTGAATAAACAGGTACCGGCTCACGGCATCAAAGAATGTTTTGTAAAAGAAACTGAATTTAAATGAAGCCTTTGAAAATAATAAAACACATGAAGGAGAATTTGAAAAAATTCTAAATAACCAAGGTGATATACAAAAATTGACTTTGAATATTCACTTGACTCTATTTTCAGACCAATCTGACTCATGAATTTTAAATATTTCGAACGTAGAAATGCTTCAAAAAGTAATCAGCATTTTATGGTTGGGTAAGGGCTTTAGTAATAAATATGCAGGAAAAAAGTATATATTCAATTCCTTGAAATCAATAAAGACATTAAAGCTAATATTTTCAAATTACCAAATGACAAAGTAGAAGAATTTAGAGAAAAATTTACAGGTTTGTCGAAGGACTTTTTGAATGAAGGGGTTCCACAAAGCCAATTAGAAAAAAACTTAAACGAAGGATTTTTATTTAACAATTTTTTCAAATTTCTTCCTAAATTACTGATTACTAAGGCTGATAAAGGAAATATTATGGTTGCGGTATTGAAAAATGTTTATAAACAAAAAATGATGCATGTTTTGAATGATAAAGATAATTTTACAGTTGTTGCGAAGGATCCTACAAGAATGCTTCAAAAAAATACATATAGAATTCTAGAGAGATCAAGGGTTGAAAAATGTTTGGGAAATAATATTGAGAGATGCGATATTGACACAATTGATACTAATCTATCTTTGGCCTATGGCCTGGTTAAGGCTCATATAGCAAATTTTTCTTTTGACCAGTTATCTAGACAATAGGTTTACCCATGGGAAAATTAGAAGAACTCCTTAGCAAAATTATCAAAGACTCAGTAACCTTTCGGAAAGATCATTAAAAATAAGTGGTGCCATTTTAAAATTAATTGTGTTAGAATCTTTATATTCGGGGATATTGAATTTAATACACGAAACACGAAGTTTTCAAATAAGATGTGGCGTATATTTTACAATAATAAAAGTCACAAAATTCAAGAATGTACAGGGTAGAGACAATGATGGGAACTGAAGATGTTTACCCAAAAACGCATCGAATAGAAGTCAAGTTCCTTGCGCTTCTCGCTCTCTTGGACCCACCGGTAACAAGGTGTCCTTCTCGCTCACACTTAAATAATTGTTACATCTCTACTCTAGACTCTGGAGCTATGGTGCACATTCAGGTTAGGATGAATCATGCTCGGCGACAGCAGCCGCATCTTAAAGTGCTGTTTTTTCCCAGCCCTGGAAGCCCTGAAAAGTCCAATACCAAATCCGGCTAACAGATAATCGGCCTTGAATCACACATCCTTCACAAATCCTTCTGCTGAAATAAAACTTGATTGTTATATATATTTCAAAGTTGTCGCAGTTCGACTATTCTGACCTAGCTGACGCCCTCGTCATGGAGCGTTTATTGAGATTTACAGTGTGCTTCGAATTGCGAACGTAAGTATCACGGAAAGAATTTTGGGTAAGCGGCTCTTCCAGTACGTGGAAAGGCTGTGCCAAACGCTAGGAGAGCGGCTTGCTTTCGACTTCGTACTGCCGCTCTCTCGTTGTGGGCGAGATTTTGCCCAACAATGGTCTTTAGGCGGCCATTCGAATAATCTTTGTTCCTGATGGGAACCCCCCAACCCCAAGTCAGGTCGTCCCCTCCGCTGAGGATACCCTCAGTCCAGCCGCAATCGGAAGCCAGGTATGAAGGCACAAGTGAATCCACCAACCACACCGTGCCATCCAGTCTATCGTTCATGGGGTGTGTCTGGTACGTTAAGCCCCAGTCCCTCCCCTCCTGGTTCAATCTCATCAAGCCTGCTTCAAGTTGATGATCGTCTTCACCACACCCTGTCTGTATCCAATAGTCTCTTGACCAGACATTTGGTCTGTCGTCTTTCATATAAGACGCACTCCCTGGTCGGCCTGACACCGCCACGCAGAACCGAGACCACTCAGTATTTGCTATAACTCGCCAGGCACTGCTGGGGGTACGTATCCCCGTAGCACTCCCCCCACGTCCTTTGACAGTC
The DNA here is from genome assembly GCA_032362435.1 of Melikaiella ostensackeni. NCBI lineage: Eukaryota > Metazoa > Arthropoda > Insecta > Hymenoptera > Cynipidae > Melikaiella > Melikaiella ostensackeni. The sequence goes on from JAUMHM010127444.1 coordinate 13,611, forward strand.
GTATTTATCGCCCAGCTCCATTCAACCGTGGGCGTAACGATTTTGTTGGCAAACCATTCTATCGTTGTACCTTCGACGTTCGCCGTTCGCATATCCACCAACTGATTCCAAAATACTTGGGCCAACTCCGATGTTCTGGGGAACGCTATCTCGTCTCGAAGTGCTGCAGCTCTCTTGAAGTGTTCCTCCCCTTTCCTGAGGAATCTCGCACGATTCAAGTAGTCTATGTTGCTACATGTTCTACGAGGCGTAAGTCTGATCTCCGATTCCACGTTAAATGTGTTATACATTGCGTATCCCGTCACTAGTGCGAGTTCACCCGCGTTTCTCCAACTTCCGATCCTAATAACGGGGTTGATGCGTGCTCTCCTCAACGGACCGACCCTCTGGTCCAGGGAAGTCACTGCTTTTTGGCCCCCGTAATCCGGGTACGAGTCGAAATGCACCGCAGGGTCAGGTTTCAGGCCAAGGGCATTCAGCACGCCCAGTGGTGCCCCGAAGCTAGCCCGATCCTCCCATATTCCATTACTCAGGGTCTCGATTCGTTGAAGCCATCTCACAGTAACAACATTAACGATACTACAAATCTCTAACCAATTTAGTCCAGATTTGAAGTAGCTACGACTATAGCTTTCGAAAGCTATCTTTAGGCTTTCGTGCGCTGTAAGCATCTTCTCCAACATATCCACGATCACGTTGTCGACATCATACACAGCCACAGGATGGTTCCTATCAAACTCGCCCCTATGGTTGGTTGTTGAAATAACGAACTCCTGATTTCCCAAAGTAATACTATTCTTTGTCTTCGAAGGGACGACAAACACGATACGGTCAGCCTTGCTATGAAGGTCCACCAAACCGGAGGTTCTGAGGAATGTACGTGCACGGCTGCCTTCCGCACCAACCTCTGACATATCAAAAGTCTCAGCCAGCCATGCCAGTGGGTATGTGAGGTGAGACAATATCCAAGTTATCTGAGCGACGCCATCTCCTGCAGTATTGTCCGCTACTCCTATAACCACTGTGTTGTCATCCCACAACACCCAATCTCCCTTATTCCTTCCCTCTCCTACAGGTATGTGCCCGTCGTTTCGCAACCCCCACTCCAACACACTTGTATCAATGATAATGGCATTGTAATGCCAAAAAAATAAATTATTTAATGGTAGAATGGTCCTTATTGGTTCGCGACGAGGCGCCCACGCCCAATCAACGCCTGATGGTTGTGTTACCACCAGTTCCCTTAACATATCATACAACGCTATCTTTATACCGAGGGGTCTCCAATCCATCTTCTCACCCTTGATCACCCTGGCGAGGGCCGAAGCCACTTGAGGGCTACACGTAAGTCTACCGTATACATAGGCCTCGCGTCCTGGGTTTAGCAGTACACCCCCTCCCCCGCACCAGGTGCGCCCATCGCTGCTTCTATCAGGTCTGTCCCTGCTCCCGTTGTCTCCAGGACTCCGTGGTTCCGAGAAGCGTCACACCCTATCCCTACCCACCTAGCATTGGTAGCCATCCTATCCATCGCACCAGTCAGGACCCTCTTGGCTGCCTCCTCCTCGTGAAGAATCAAGCCCGGTAGACCCCCACCCTCTGATTCAACTGAATCGTTTAATCCGGGAATATCTTTACAACCTCCTTTTAGCCCAGTCTTCCTTTTCTTGGACCTTGTCAACATCTGTGCTTCTTCTTCCTCTGTGATGTTAACATCGTCATTCAGTGGTGCCTCCAGAATTTGATCCTCCAAATTCACATCCGGCGGAATAGGAATCTCCCTGGATCCATTTGACGGTAACTGTACTCTTCGAGATAGCAGAGGCTCCAGGGCATCCGCGTTCTCAAAAACGTCGTCACTTTCCTGTGAATCACGTTCGAGGCCGGAACTGGGTCGTGACCCATCAGCACTTGAAGCGGGGGTCGACGTCCTCCGGACCTGGTCTTGGGTCCTTGATGGCAACGCTTCTACCACTACTTCTACCTCAACACGTTGTTCATTGCCGCCTCTATCTTCACTCTGGCTGTCGGCATCGTCGAATAGGGGGTCCATGACCCACTGGTGAAGTGTACCATAATTGCAGAATCCCTGCTCACCTCGGTGGTTTTCATCTGCATAGTAAAGTCGCGGCAACGAACTTTCTGTTTTTTGGAGCCGTTCATCCGAGTTTTCTATTTCCATCGAACGGATGACTTCACTGTCCCAAAATTGCATCCGCATTGCCTGAACTTGTTTTTCTCTAGTTTCACTGTCCTCTCTTACGGCGTCTATATTTCCGTTGAGGGCATGTTGCTCTTTGTTGTGAGCCCTTGCTGATGCTTCCAGCCATCCACCCACATTATGGATGGTAATGTGGCGTTCTAATACTGAGCGTAGTTTTACGTCATCCGCGTCAGCATAGCTTGCACGCATACATACGACGTCAAGGTTAAGTACGCCGATACCCGACACCTCACAAAAAGCGCAGAAGGGGCAAACGTGAGCACGTTGGAAAGTGGCAGCTCTTTGGCTGGTTAAGATAACCCGTAAAAACTTACGGGACACTTCCTCCGGTGTGCACGATGTGTTGGCGACCGATGTCGCCCCCCCGACGTTCTCGTCCGGTGACTCGGAATCTGATGGCAGTATTTCATTCGGATCAGACGCCCATAACTCGACCAACTCCTTTAGGCGTAAGGCTTGTTCCTTACTTTTTGTTTTGTCAGTGTTAGAGAAAGAGTGTTCCCATTTCTCAAGGGTTCTTCTGCCGAGCCCACCCTTTAGTAGGGCTTTTGACAAAGCTACAGCCCAAGTGGGGTCACGACCCCCTAATTCCAGGGCACCTAGCACACGTTTACCATCGTTATGAATCCGTTCCGCTATTGTGCTAGCCCTGCTACTCAAGGTGGTCTTTTTTGATTTTTTCTTTCTCCATTCTGTTGATCCTGGGGCCGTAGTCGAGGCCTTCTTTGACAGGATGTCTTTGTCATTACTCTCTTTAGGTTTAGTCGAACCTATCATCTTGCTAACGTCGTCCTCTTCTTTTGAGGGGACTCTTCTATTAGCCATACCGGGGTTGGCATCCGAAACGGATGACAACACACTCCAAGTAAACGCCCTCTCTATACGGTGTGCTTCATCACCGATGGCGGAACTAGCACCCTCGCTCCACAGTGCGTCCACGGTTGTTTGCACATCACCACTAAAAAAGATCCCGCTGGGCGGGACTTCTTCATCGTCGCTACTTGATTTTCTAGGCGCAGGATCGATAGGCCCCGGTAACGGTTGTTTTTGTTCGATCGGTGATCCAGGTTGGTTTGCTGGGCCCTGGATCCGACCCCTTGTTTCACTATTCCGAGAATACCCTTCAGGGAAGTTCTCGTCGTCATCGCTTTCCAAGCCTAAGCTCGCATGGACAAGCTCCGAACGGACAGCGGCCAGTTCGTGGCCTTGAGGGAACATTCGCTCCCCTCTCCCCCTAGACACTCGGGACCCTTTGCCCATTCGATCAACCCAATTTTTGAGTACATTTTCGATTGTCTCTGGCCTTATTTCAGCAATAGCGGCATGAATTTCGGTCTTGAGGTCTTGAATTGTTTCTGGATTGTTTGCATAACATTTATCCTTCACCGCTCCCCACAGAAAATAGTCCAATGGCGTCAAATCGCAGCTCCGGGGAGGCCAATTCACATCACCATTTTTGCTGATTATTCGATTTTCGAAGATTGGACGCAGAATATCGATTGTGGCATGCGCTGTGTGGCACGTAGCGCCGTCTTGTTGAAACCAAATGTTGTTCATATCCATTCCTTCAATTTCAGTAAAAAACCAGTCAGTTAACATTGCCCGGTAGCGCTCACCATTGACGGTTACGGTGGCTCCTTCATCATTTTCGAAGAAAAATGGGCCGATGATGCCACCAGACCAAAATCCGCACCAAACAGTGACTCGTTGTGGATGCATTGGCTTTTCTACGACGACATGTGGATTTTCCGTGCCCCAGATGCGACAATTTTGCTTGTTAACATAACCACCGAGGTGAAAATGTGCTTCGTCCGAAAAAATGATTTTTCGATAAAATTCATCATCTTCAATCAAACGATCTTCAGCCCAATTTGCGAACTGTAGACGGTTCGGATGATCAATAGGCTTTAACTGATGAACCAATTGAACTTTATATGGCTTCATTGCAAGATCTTTTCGCAAAATTCGCATCAGAGAAGTGCGTGAAATGGCCAATTGTTGTGAACGGTGCCGAGTTGATGTTGATGGTTGTTCACGCACACTTTCAGCCACAGCAGCAATATTTTCGGTTGAGCGCACTGGACGAGTACGTTCTCGAGTTGGTTTATCCACCAACATTCCAGTTTTACGAACACGCTTAACGAATTGATCCACAAATTGAGTTTTCGGCACATTTTTTTTATCAAATATTTTTTTCAAATTTCGCACTGTTTGAGTAGAAGACTCACCACTTTGGAAATAAGTTTTTAATATTTCCCAATTTTCTTCAAGCGAATAGCGTCCCATTTTGTAAATGTCAAACATATAACTAACTATTTATGGCATCAAGAATTACAATTGACGTTTGACTGTCATAAAATCCGTGATTCAAATTCCAAACACTAGATGGATATATCAAATATAAATGTGAATAACAATTTTTTGAAACGCTTGAAAAAATGAAAATGAGCGATTTTATTTAACAATCAAGCATCTAAATACAGAAATTGCACTCTTTTCCTATTCCCCTCTTTACCCCTATTTTAAAGAACTCCTCTTTTTCCCCTGTTTTCAAGAAATTCCCCCTTTTTCTTGTTTTTTTGCTTGAATGCGGATTGAGTTGACAGAACTCAATTAGATAATCCAAATATTCTTCATTGAGAGTTAATTCTTTTTAATTTAAAAGTCTATTATTATATTTTTGGTTCAGATTTCACCTCTTTTGGTTAAAAATTATACTGTTTGATTGAAGATTTGACTATTTTCTTAAAAATGCATCTTTTTTTGGTTAAAAATTAATTTTGTTTCAACTGAAAATTCAACTATTCCATTATTAGTTGAAAATTAATCGTTTTGAGGTTGAAAACTCAACAATTTGGTTGAACATTTATGTATTTGGTTGTAAATTTGTCTTTTTTGGGAGAAAATTAATCTTCTTGATTGAAAATTCAACCACTCGGCTGAAAATTAAATTCATTATTTATTTGAAGATCCATCTCTTTGATTACAAATTTAACCTATTTTGTTGAAAATTTGACTGTTTTGTTGAAAATTGTATTATTTTCGTAGAAAATTCAACTATTGGGTTGAAAACTAGCTTCTTGATTGAAAATTCATATAGATATTCATATCATATTTTTGAAAATGCTAATTCTCTTACTTTGCTTGTTTAAATATTATTGCACACAAAAAGAAATTGAGAAACTGAAGCATTGCTAACTTTTTAATAATTCAATGCTGAGTGTTTCTAAAAAAAAAACATCAAAATCTGTCAAGAAATAGAGCCTGTAGAGGATTTTGAATAGTAAATTCCTGGTTTTGACCACTGTGCTACGTCACAAATCGTCACAAAACCTGTTTACCCCCCACCCACCCCAGTCAGTGTGACGTAGTTTTTGTA